>CM064542.1:447106-454606 GCA_032716605.1 Paralithodes platypus | reverse complement strand
ACCTAACCTAACCTAACCTAACTTAACCTAACCTAACCTAACTTAACCTAAACTAACTTAACCTAACCTAACCTAACCTAACTAAACCTAGCCTAACCAAACTTAACCTAACCTAACCTAACCTAACCTAACCTAACCTAACTTAACTTAAGCTAACCTAACCCAACCTTATATTTTTCGTTTTTCAACAAACTAGGCATCATTTAGGTGTATTTTTCGATGCTGAATCCGAATCTAGCCTTATTTTTTATGTATGTCCAAAATTAATCAAAATATTGGCCAATTTATTAAATTTATATTGATAAAACAGCTTTTAGTACCTCAAATTCACGTACTATGGTAATTTGGAGGGCAGATTTGGACTCAGCAGCCCAAAATACAGCTAAAAAGTTTTTTTCAAATTTTTTGGCCAAATTTGTAAAAATCTGGCCGCGAGCCTCAATGTTTGGGAAAATATTTCCACAAATCCTGATTTTTTTCGTTTTTCAACAACCTAGGCGTCATTTAGGTGTATTTTTCGATGCTGAATCTGAATCTAGCATTATTTTTTATGTATGTCCAAAATTCATCAAATATTGGCCAATTTATTAAATTTGTATTGATAAAAGAGCTTTTAGTACTTCAAATTTACGTGCTAGGCCAATTTGGTTTGCGAATTTGGACTCAGCAGGCAAAAATACATCTAAAAAGTATATCTTCAAATTTCTGTGGCCAAATATGTAAATATCTGGCCGCGAGCCTCAATTTTTGGCAAATTTTTGGCAAAAACACCTAACCTAACCTAACCTAACCTAACCTAACCTAACCTAACCTAACCTAACTTAACCTAACCTAACCTAACCTTATGTTTTTCGTTTTTCAACAAACTAGGCATCATTTAGATGTATTTTTCGATGCTAAATCCGAATCTAGCCTTATTTTTTATGTATGTCCAAAATTCATCAAAATATTGGCCAATTTATTAAATTTATATTGATAAAAGAGCTTTTAGTACTTACAATTCACGTGTTAGGCCAATTTGGTTGGCAGATTTGGACTCAGCAGGCCAAAATACATCTAAAAAGTATATCTTCAAATTTCTGTGGCCAAATATGTAAATATCTGGCCGCGAGCCTCAATTTTTGGCAAATTTTTTGCAAAAACACCTAACCTAACCTAACTTAACCTAACCTAACCTAACCTAACCTACCCTAACTTAACTTATCCTAACCTAACCTAACCTAACCTAACCTAACCTAACCTAACCTAACCTAACCTAACCTATCCTATCCTAACCTATCCTAACCTAACCTAACCTTATAGTTTTCGTTTTTCAACAAACTAGGCATCATTTAGATGTATTTTTCGATGCTAAATCCGAATCTAGCCTTATTTTTTATGTATGTCCAAAATTCATCAAAATATTGGCCAATTTATTAAATTTATATTGATAAAAGAGCTTTTAGTACTTCAAATTCACGTGCTAGGCCAATTTGGTTGGCAGATTTGGACTCAGCAAGCCAAAAGACATCTAAACAGTATATTTTCGAATTTCTGTGGCCAAATTTGTAAAAATCTGGCCGCGAGCCTCAATTTTTGGCAAATTTTTGGCAAAAACACCTAACCTAACCTAACCTAACCTAACCTAACCTAACTTAATCTACCCTAACCTAACCTAACCAAACTTAACTTAACTTAACTTAACTTAATCTAACTTAACCTAAACTAACCTAACCTAACCTAACCTAACCTAACTTAACTTAACCTAACCTAACTTAACCTAACCTAACTTAACCTAACCTATCCTAACTTTATTTTTTTCGTTTTTCAACAAACTTGGACTCATTAAGGTGTATTTTTCGATGCTGAATCCGAATCTAGCCTTATTTTTGATGTATGTCAAAAATTAATCAAAATATTGGCCAATTTATTAAATTTATATTGATAAAACAGCTTTTAGTATCTCAAATTCACCTCCTATGGTAATTTGGAGGGCAGATTTGGACTCAGCAGCTCAAAATACAGCTAAAAAGTATATTTTCAATTTTTTGTGGCCAAATTTGGAAAAATCTGCCAGCGAGCCTCAATTTTTGGCACAAAATTGCCACACATCCTTATTTTTACGTTTTTCAACAAACTAGGCATCATTAGGTGTATTTTTCGATGCTGAATCCGAATCTAGCATTATTTTTGACGTATGTCCACAATTCATCCAAATATTGTCCAATTTATTAAATATATAATGATAAAACAGCTTTTAGTAACTCAAATTCACGTCCTACGGCAATTTGGAGGGCAGATTTGGACTCAGCAGCCCAAAATACATCTACAAATTATATTTAAAAATGTCTTTGGCCAAATTTGTAAAAATCTGGCCGCGAGCCTCAATATTTGGGAAAAAATTGCCACAAATACTTATTTTTTTCGTTTTTCAACAACCTAGGCATCATTAAGGTGTATTTTTCGATGCTGAATGTGAATCTAGCCTTATTTTTTATGTATATCCAAAATTCATCAAATATTGGCCAATTTATTAAATTTATATTGATAAAAGAGCTTTTAGTACTTCAAATTCACGTGCTAGGCCAATTTGGTGGGCAGATTTGGACTCAGCAGGCCAAAATACATCTAAAAAGTATATCTTTAAATTTTTGTGGCCAAATATGTAAAAATCTGGGCGCGAGCCTCAATTTTTGGCAAATTTTTGGCAAAAATACCTAACGTAACCTAACCTAACTTAACCTAACCTAACCTAACCTACCCTAAGTTAACCTAACCAAACCTAACCTAACCTAACCTAACCTAACCTAACCTAACCTAACTTAACCTAACCTATCCTAACCTTACTTTTTTCGTTTTTCAACAACCTAGGCATCATTTAAGTGTATTTTTCGATGCTGAATCTGAATCTAGCCTTATTTTTTATGTATGTCCAAATTTCATCAAAATATTGGCCAAATTATTAAATGTTTATTGATAAAAGAGCTTTTAGTACTTCAAATTCACGTGCTAGGCCAATTTGGTGGGCAGATTTGGACTCAGCAGGCCAAAATACATCTAAAAAGTATATCTTTAAATTTTTGTGGCCAAATATGTAAAAATCTGGCCGCAAGCCTCAATTTTTGCCAAATTTTTGGCAAAAATACCTAACGTAACCTAACCTTACTTAACCTAACCTAACCTAACCTAACTTAACCTAACCTAACCTAACCTAACCTAACCTAACCTAACCTAAACAAACCTAATCTAACCTAACCTAACTTAACCTAACCTAACCTAACCTAACGTAACCTAACTTAACCGAACCTAACCTAACCTAACCTAACCTAACCTAACCTAACCTAACCTAACCTACCCTACCCTAACTTAACTTAACTTAACTTAACTTAACTTAACTTAACTTAACTTAACTTAACTTAACTTAACTTAACTTAACTTAACTTAACTTAACTTAACTTAACTTAACTTAACTTAACTTTTAACCTAACCAAACCAAACCAAACCAAACCAAACCTAACCTAACCTAACCTAACCTAACCTAACCAAACCAAACCAAACCAAACCAAACCTAACCTAACCTTATCGTTTTCGTTTTTCAACAAACTAGGCATCATTTAGATGTATTTTTCGATGCTGAATCCGAATCTAGACTTATTTTTGATGTATGTCCAAAATTCATCATAATATTGGCCAATTTATTAAATTTATATTGATAAAAGAGCTTTTAGTACTTCAAATTCACGTGCTAGGCCAATTTGTTGGGCAGATTTGGACTCAGCAGCCCAAAATACAGCTAAAAAGTTTATTTTCAAAGGTCTTTGGCCAAATTTGTAAAAATCTGTCTGCGAGCCTCAATTTTTGGGAAAAAATTGCCACAAATCCTGATTTTTTTCGTTTTTCAACAACCTAGGCATCATTTAGGTGTATTTTTCGATGCTGAATCTGAATCTAGCCTTATTTTTTATGTATGTCCAAAATTCATCAAATATTGGCCAATTTATTAAATTTATATTGATAAAAGAGCTTTTAGTACTTCAAATTCATGTGCTTGGCCAATTTGATGGGCAGATTTGAACTCAGCAGGCCAAAATACATCTAAAAAGTATATCTTCAAATTTCTGTGGCCAAATATGTAAAAATCGGGCCGCGAGCCTCAATTTTTGGCAAATTTTTGCCAAAAACACCTAACCTAACCTAACTTAACCTAACCTAACCTAACCTAACCTAATTTAACCTAACCTAACCTACCCTAACTTAACCTAACCTAACCTAACCTAACCTAACCTAACAAAACCTAATCAAACCTAACCTAACCTAACCTAACTTAACCTAACCTAACCTAACTTACCCTAACCTAACCTAACCTAACCTAACCTAACTTAACCTAAGCTAACCTAATCTAACCTAACCTAACCTAACCTAACCTAACCTAACTTAACCTAAACTAACTTAACCTAACCTAACCTAACCTAACCTAACCTAACCTAACCTTTTTTTTTTTAATCCGTTTTTCAACAAACTAGGCATCATTTAGGTGTATTTTTCGATGCTGAATCCGAATCTAGCCTTATATTTGATGTATGTCCAAAATTAATCAAAATATTGGCCAATTTATTAAATGTATATTGATAAAACAGCTTTTAGTACCTCAAATTCACGTCCTATGGTAATTTGGAGGGCAGATTTGGACTCAGCAGCCCAAAATAGAGCTAAAAAGACTATTTTCAATTTTCTGTGGACAAATTTGGAAAAATCTGCCCGCGAGCCTCAATTTTTGGGAAAAAATTGCCACAAATCCTTATTTTTTTGTTTTTCAACAAAGTAGGACTAATTTATGTGTATTTTTCGATGCTGAATCTGAATCTAGCCTTATTTTTTATGTATGTCCAAAATTCATCAAAATATTGGCCAATTTATTAAATTTTAATTGATAAAAGAGCTTTTAGTACTTCAAATTCACGTGCTAGACCAATTTGGTGGGCAGATTTGGAATCAGCAGGCCAAAATACATCTAAAAAGTATATCTTTAAATTTCTGTGGCCAAATATGTAAAAATCTGGCCGCGAGCCTCAATTTTTGGCAAATTTTTGGCAAAAACACAAAACGTAACCTATCCTAACCTAACTTAACCAAACCTAACCTAACCTAACCTAACCGAACTTAACCTAACCTAACCTAACTTAACCTAACCTAACTTAACCTAACTTAACCTAAACTAACTTAACCTAACCTAACCTAACCTAACCTAACCTAACCTAACTTAACCGAACCTAACCTAACCTAACCTAACCTAACTTAACCTAACCTACCCTAACCTAACCTAACTTAACCTAACCTAACCTAACCTAACCTAACCTACCCTAACCTAACCTAACCTAGCCTAACCTAACCTTACCTAACCTAACCTAACCTAACCTAACCTAACTTAACCTAGCCTAACCAAACCTAACCTAACCTAACCTAACCTAACCTAACCTAACCTAACCTAACCTAACCTAACTTAACTTAACCTAACCTAACCTGATGTTTTTCGTTTTTCAACAAACTAGGCATCATTTAGATGTATTTTTCGATGCTGAATCCGAATCTAGCCTTATTTTTGATGTATGTCCAAAATTCATCAAAATATTGGCCAATTTATTTAATTTATATTGATAAAAGAGCTTTTAGTACTTCAAATTCACGTGCTAGGCCAATTTGGTTGGCAGATTTGGACTCAGCAGGCCAACATACATCTAAAAAGTATATCTTCAAATTTTTGTGGCCAAATTTGTAAAAATCTGGCCGCGAGCCTCAGTTTTGGGCAAATTTTTGGCAAAAACACCTAACCTAACCTAACCTAACTTAACTTAACTTAACTTAACTTAACTTAACTTAACTTAACCTAACCTACCCTACCCTACCCTAACTTAACTTAACTTAACTTAACCTTACTTTTTTCGTTTTTCAACAAACTAGGCATCATTTAGGTGTATTTTTCGATGCTGAATCCGAATCTAGCCTTATATTTGATGTATGTCCAAAATTCATCAAAATATTGGCTAATTTATTAAATTTATATTGATAAAACAGCTTTTAGTACCTCAAATTCACCTCCAATGGTAATTTGGAGGGCAGATTTGGACTCAGCAGCCCAAAATACAGCTAAAAAGTATATTTTCAATTTTCTGTGGCCAAATTTGGAAAAATCTCCCCGCGAGCCTCAATTTTTGGCATAAAATTGCCACAAATCCTTATTTTTACGTTTTTCAACAAACTAGGCATCATTTAGGTGTATTTTTCCATGCTGAATCCGAATCTATCATTATTTTTGACGTATGTCCACAATTCATCCAAATATTGGCCAATTTATTAAATTTATAATGATAAAACAGCTTTTAGTAACTCAAAATAACGTCCTAGGGCAATTTGGAGGGCAGATTTGGACTCAGCAGCTCAAAATACATCTAAAAAGTATATTTTAAAATTTCTTTGGCCAAATTTGTAAAAATCTGGCCGCGAGCCTCAATATTTGGGAAAAAATTGCCACAAATACTTATTTTTTTCGTTTTTCAACAACCTAGGCATCATTTAGGTGTATTTTTCGATGCTGAATATGAATCTAGCCTTATTTTTTATGTATGTCCAAAATTCATCAAATATTGGCCAATTTATTAAATTGATATTGATAAAAGAGCTTTTAGTACTTCAAATTCACGTGCTAGGCCAATTTGGTGGGCAGATTTGGACTCAACAGGCCAAAATACATCTAAAAAGTATATCTTCAAATTTCTGTGGCCAAATATGTAAAAATCTGGCCGCGAGCCTCAATTTTTGGCAAATTTTTGCCAAAAACACCTAACCTAACATAACTTAACCTAACCTAACCTAACCTAATTTAACCTAACCAAACCTACCCTAACCTAACCTAACCTAACCTAACCTAACCAAACCTAATCTAACCTAACCTAACCTAACTTAACCTAACCTAACCTAACCTAACCTAACCTAACTTAACCTAACCTAACCTAACCTAACCTAATTTAACCTAAGCTAACCTAACCTAACCTACCCTAACCTAACCTAACCTAACCTAACCTAACCTAACCTAACCTAACCTAACCTAACCTAACCTAACCTAACTTAACTTAACTTAACCTAAACTAACTTAACCTAACCTAACCTAACCTAACCTAACCTAACCTTATTTTTTTAGTTTTTCAACAAACTAGGCATCATTTAGGTGTATTTTTCGATGCTGAATCCGAATCTAGCCTTATATTTGATGTATGTCCAAAATTAATCAAAATATTGGCCAATTTATTAAATGTATATTGATAAAACAGCTTTTAGTACCTCAAATTCATGTCCTATGGTAATTTAGAGGGCAGATTTGGACTCAGCAGCCCAAAATAGAGCTAAAAAGACTATTTTCAATTTTCTGTGGACAAATTTGGAAAAATCTGCCCGCGAGCCTCAATTTTTGGGAAAAAATTGCCACAAATCCTTATTTTTTTGTTTTTCAACAAACTAGGACTCATT
>CM064542.1:419606-422106 GCA_032716605.1 Paralithodes platypus | reverse complement strand
CCTAACCTAAACCTAAATCTAACCTAACCTAACCTAACCTAACCTAACCTAAACCTAACCTAACTTAACTTAACCTAACTAAATCTAATCTAACCTAACCTACCTACCTAAACCTGACCTAACCTAACCTAACCTCACCTAAACCTAACCTAACCTAACCTAACCTAACCTAACCTAACCTAACCTAACCTAACCTAACCTAACCTAACCTAACCTCACCTAAACCTCACCTAACCTAACCTAACCTAACCTAGCCTAACCTAACCTAACCTAACCTAACCTAACCTAACCTAACCTAACCTAACCTAACCTAACCTAACCTAACCTAACCTAACCTAACCTAACCTCGCCTAAACCTCACCTAACCTAACCTAACCTACCTAACCTAAAGTTTTTAAACTTTAAAATAGGCCTAGGGGGCCTAAAAATAGGTCAAAATTAAAAAAATATATACCGTTGAATCCGCAACGGCGAGACGAATCCAAATATGTAATAATATTGACAAGTCAAAATTCGACCAAAATCACCGATTTGCCTGGGCTTAAACCCAAGGTTTTTTGAGATTTTTTTTTCGATTCTGGGCGAATGGCTGGGCGGAAATAAAATCTAAGACCATGTCTAGAAGCAGCTCGGCGAGAAAAATCGAATGGCACCAAGTAGAATTCCCTAGGACTTATAGTTTGGGCTACAGAGGACTTTTAAAGTCCAAAAAACGGTCCCCTGGGCCCTCCAGGAAGCCCCGTCAAAATCTAAATCCTAAACTAATGGTCCGATTTTAATTCTGTTTGCGCCATTCGATTCAGCTTGCCAAAGTGTACTTATGGTATAAATTTAAACAAAATCGGTTCATAAATAACTCGTGTATGGAGTTTTTAAACTTTAAAATAGGCCTAGGGTGCCTTAAAAATGGCTATAAAACTAACGTTGCGTTATCAACGTTTTTTATGGGGGGCGGGAGGGGGGGGCGGAGCTGGGATGGGGGGGAGGGAAGGAGGGGGGTGGGGGGAGGGTGAGGGAGGGGGCGCATTGTTGGTTAACCCCCCACCCACCCCCACCCTCCTTCCTTCCCCCCACCTCCTGTCCCCTCCTGCCCCCCACCCCCTCCCTACCACCCCTACCACCCCTACCCCCTTCCTTCCAAGAATTCCTGGCATATTGGGGTGTGTCACAGCGGGTCAGCTCTGCGTTCTACCCTCAGTCTAATGGCCACGCCGAGCTGGCTGTTAAAGCAGCCCACCGCATCATCGCGGACTGTACATCCCCCACAGGCTCTCTAGACAACAACGCCGCAGCCCGCACCCTCCTCCAATACAGGAACACACCCCTCTCGACCATTGACAAGTCACCAGCTCAACTTCTCTTCGGCAGGACCCTACGGGTCCTGAACCAGGCCCCCAGAACCAGGGGGGCAACAACCCGACACGGTGGAACAAGACTGGCACTGTAGTGGAGGTGCATCCACACCGCCAGTATACCATCCGGGTGGATGGGTCGGGGCGAGCCACTCTCCGCAACCGCCGCTTCCTACGACAGCTTCGTCTACCGCCCTCCACTCAACCTACACCGCCCGACCACCATCGCCTCGTCGGACGCCAATGGGGGGGGGGGGGAGATATAATAATAATGTATTGTCCAACATCATATGGCACCACAGACACTTTAGACTTGCGGGTGCCAGTGGCACCCAGGCCTGTGGAGGCAGCAAGTCCTTCAGTTCACACCAGACTCTCACATAACCAACCAGCGTCTCGGCGCTCCTGTACTCAACCCTCTTTATCTTTATTATAGTGATGATGTTAACAGTAGTAAATTATGATGAGTGTAAGATGGTCGTGATGATAGTAGTAATGCTGGTTGATAGTTGTAGTATCAATTCTAGTAGTGATTAAGATGGTAGTGACAATGGTGAGAGTAGTAGTGATGATTGTACATTTATTTTTGGACATACATTATTTGGAAATATGATTTTTAGATGTATTTTCGGCTGCTGAGTTTGAATCTGCCCTCAAAATTAGCCTACCACGTCAATTAAACAAAATAAAGCTAATTTATGGATATAATTTATGAAATTTGCCCATATTTCCAGGATTTTTGGACATAAACTATGTGCAACTAAGATTTTTAGATGTATTTTTGGCTGTTGAGTTCGAATCTGCCCTCAAAAAAAGCCTACCAGCGCAGAGTTGGGAATTCCCCGGCATTTTGATAAATAATATTGATAAAACAGCTTATAGTACTTCACATTAACGTGTTAGGCCAATTTGGAGGCCAGATTTGGACTCAGCAGGCCAAACTACAACTAAAAATTATATTTTAAAATTTCTGTAGCCACATTTGTAAGATTGCTGGCCACATTTGTAAAAATCATGCCATGAACCAACTTTCGGCAAAACACCAAAGTTGAGGTGGTCGCGCTCACGAGAGGGGTGGTGGTCGGGGGTGGAGGGTGGGAAAAACCAAGCCCCGCTAGGGGCGTGATCTGTATGGGGCTCAAGCCCCG
>CM064542.1:316175-419506 GCA_032716605.1 Paralithodes platypus | reverse complement strand
TGAGAGAGGAAAGAGAGAGACGAGAGAGAGAGAGTATATATACACACATTGCACACTGAGAGAGAAGAGAGCGAGAGAGAGAGAATCTGACAAACATGATCACAATGGAGAGAGAAAGAGAGGAGGAGAGGACGGAGAGAGAGAAAGAGGGGGAGAGTGGGGAGAGATGCGTATATACACACATGCAACCACTGAGGAGAGAAAGATGAGACGAGAGAGAGGGAGAGAGGAGGAGAGAGGAAAGAGAGGATTTCCTTTTTATCTTTTGAGTATATACACACATGCACCATCTGATGCCGAGAGAAAGAGCGAGAATGAGAGGAGGTATATACACAACATTCAACAATGAGAGAGCAGAGAGGAGAGAGAGAGAGAGAGAGAGAGAGGTATATACAACATGCGCACTGAGAGAGAAAAGCGAGAGAGAGAGAGTATATACACACAGCACACTGAGGAGAGAGAGAGAGAGGAAGGTATATACACACATGCACACTGAGAGAGAAAGAGAGAGAGAGAGGAGTATATACACACATGCCACATGAGAGAGAAAGAGAGGAGAGAGAGAGAGATACACATCATGCACACTGAGAGAGGAAAGAGAGAGAGAGAGAGAGTATATACACACATGCATACTGAGAGAGAGAGGGAGAGAGAGTATATACACACATGCACACTGAGAGAAAAAGAAAGAGAGAGAGAGAGAGAGAGTATATACACACATGCACACTGAGAGAGAAAGAGAGAGAGAGAGTATATACACACATGCACACTGAGGGAGAAAGTGAGAGAGAGAGAGTATATACACACATGCTCACTGAGAGAGAAAGAGAGAGAGAGAGAGTATATACACACATGCACACTGAGAGAGAAAGAGAGAGAGAGAGAGAGTTTATACACACATGCACACTGAGAGAGAAAGAGAGAAAGAGAGAGAGTATATACACACATGCACACTGAGAGAGAAAGAGAGAGAGAGAGAGAGAGTATAATTATACACACATGCACACTGAGAGAGAAAGAGAGAGAGAGAGGGAGATAGAGTATATACACACATGCACACCGAGAGAGAAAGAGAGAGAGAGAGAGTACATACACACATGCACACTGAGAGAAAGAGAGAGAGAGAGAGAGTATATACACACATGCACACTGAGAGAGAGAGAGAGAGAGAGAATATGTACACACATGCACACTGAGAGAGAAAGAGAGAGAGAGAGTATATACACACATGCACACTGAGAGAGAAAGAGAGAGAGAGAGAGAGTATATACACACATGCACACTGAGAGAGAAAGAGAGAGAGAGAGAGAGAGTATATACACACATGCACACTGAGAGAGAAAGAGAGAGAGAGAGAGTATATACACACATGCACACTGAGAGAGAAAGAGAGAGAGAGGGAGAGAGTGAGTATATACATACATGCACAATGAGACAGAAAGAGAGAGAGAGAGAGAGAGAGAGAGAGAGAGAGAGAGAGAGAGTATATACACACATGCACACTGAGAGAGAAAGAGAGAGAGAGAGTATATACACACATGCACACTGAGAGAGAGAGAGAGAGAGAGAGAGAGAGAGTATATACACACATGCACACTGAGAGAGAAAGAGAGAGAGAGAGTATATACACACATGCACACTGAGAGAGAAAGAGAGAGAGAGAGAGAGAGAGAGAGAGAGAGAGAGAGTATATACACACATGCACACTGAGAGAGAAAGAGAGAGAGAGAGAGAGAGAGAGAGAGTATATACACACATGCACACTGAGAGAGAAAGAGAGAGAGAGAGAGTATATACACACATGCACACTGAGAGAGAAAGAGAGTACAAAGTAAATCAAGCAACAATAGATCTAGTGACCCTTCTAGGCTGCTTGTCCTCCAAAAGACTGAGGATTAAGTGTCCAAACAGTGGTTTAGAGTGGGTAAGGGAACAATGGAAAGGGAACTACTGCCCTGCCACTAACGTGGCAGGACTAGGAAGTTAGTAGGGGACATATAGGTTAGTAACTGAGGGGAGGATAAAATGAAGTTATTCATTTACAAACGCAGTCAGTCGCGGGTTTGATGCGAGATATTTGTCTATGCGGAATTTAAATGAATCAACGGTGCTGCAGTCTATAACGTCTCGGGGAAGCCCATTCCACAAGTTGACAACTCGATTGAAGAAGAAATTCTTAGATTCGTGTGAGTTAAAATATTTACCAATAATTTTGCAACCGTTTCCCCGTGTGTAATTAGATTGGTCGATAGTGAAGTACTTACTACAGTTCATATTGTCGATGCCTTTGATGATTTTGAACACTTGAATTAAGTCACCTCTTAATCTGCGCTGGGTTAAAGGAAATAGATTTAATTCTCTAAGACGCTCTTCGTATGGTTTGTTCTTTAGGCTAGGTATCATTTTGGTAACTCTACGTTGAAACTCGTTCTAGCTTGTTTATGTCTTTTTGGTAATAAGGGCACCAGCATTGAACGCAGTATTCCAGAAGAGGGCGGACTAAGGAATTGTAAAGGGTTAGGATTACGTCTTTGGATTTATGCTCAAATGATCTGCCTATAAAGCCAATTATTTTGTTTGCCTTCTTAACAACTTCTGAACATTGTTGACTCGGTTTTAGGTTACTCGATATTGTTACTCCCAGATCGGTTTCTCTGTTTACATTCTTAAGCTGAGTGCCATTCATCGAATAGTTTGCTTTCTCATTTAGAGAGAGAGAGAGAGAGAGAGAGAGTATATACACACATGCACACTGAGAGAGAGAGAGAGAGAGAGTATACACACATGCACACTGAGAGAGAAAGAGAGAGAGAGAGAGTATTAAATACTAATCCGTTAAGAACCGCGAATTTGGATAAAGCTCCACCAACACGACCCAAATTCAAAACCGTCAGGGATAACGACCGAGGACTGAGGACAGCTATGAATGTAAATGTAGATCCGACCAGAACCAAAAATTCGATGAAAGAACGATCTGCGAGTTCTAAAACCGCAACTTTAAAGGTTTTCTATGCAAACGCTCGTAGCATACGCAATAAATTTTCAGATTTAGAGGAACTAGTGTTTACAGAAAATTATGATGTGATTGGCATAACAGAATCTTGGCTCAATACACAAGATAGAGACTTTTTAGCAGAGTATTCACTTCCCGGTTATGTAATGTTTGAGAAACAGCCGAATAAATAAAAATGGAGGTGGCGTTTTATTTTATATCAAAGAAAAGTCTTAACCCGACCCTCGTGTCAAAACCTCAAATTGTGAACGTCGACACATCTTTTGTGCTAATAAAGAATAATAAAGGTACAAAAAATAATACATGCGTTAATATAAAGGCCTCCAGCTCAATCAGTGCAAAATGACCGAGAAATTTACGAACAAATTGCAGATGTAAGTAACTCACAAGATACCGTAATTTTTGGCGACTTTAATTTACCTGTGACCAAGTGGGACGATTACTCTTACTTCACACTCCGGAATGACTTGTATACGAACTTGCAAGAGAGTTCGCTTTATCAATTTGTTCGAATGCCGACCCGTGGTAATAAAGTTCTTGACATTGTACTTGCAACAAAAGAAGAATTGATAGAGAATTTGAATGTTGGTGATGAATTCAGTAACAGCGACCATCGTACGATAACTTTCACTTTAAAGTTTACTAGTAACGAACCAAATAGTAGCATCGAAAAAGTCCCTAATTTCAAGAAAGCAAAACTTCCATAAACTTAGAGCTATGTTTAAAGAAACTGACTGGAGCTTTTTAATTAACAATAACGACATAAATACATCTTGGAAGTTATTCAAAACCACTTACCTAAAACCAGTGCAAGACTGCATACCATCGAAAATACGGCGTCCAGGCCATAATAATAAGCCCAAATGGTGGAATAAAGATATTTCAAACTGCCTGCTTGCTAAAAATTTGCTAATGATAGATTAAAATCCTCACAAAATGACGAAGAACGGTAGTGAAATTGTAGAGCTACGACGCAAAGCCAAAAAAGTTAATTAAGCAAAGTAAAAAGACCTTAGAGCTACATATTGCGAATCAAGTAAAACAAACCCGAAAGAATTCTATAGTTATATCAGAAAGAAAAAAAAAGTAGTTACTTCAACTGTTGGACCGTTAGTCGATGAAAAAGGAGAATACACCAAAGACGAAGTACAAATGAGTAATGCCCTCAATACCTTCTTTGCATCAGTTTTTACAACAGAAGACCTCAGTGATATCCCTACACCATCGCCGATTCAGATTGATAATTCAGATGTTCTAAGCAATATCACCGTTACAGCGAGAGAAGTATTGAATTGTTTAGATAAACTCAAGGTAAATAAAACGCCAGGACCTGATACAATCTCGCCTAGAGTTCTAAAGGAAGCTAAGAATGAGCTCTCCAAACCACTGACATTACTATTCAATAAATCCTTGCAGTCTGGAACTATGCCTGATCAGTGGAAGCTAGCCAACGTAACACCGATATTAAAAAAAGGCAGCAAATCCCTACCCAGTAACTATCGTCCAATTAGCTTAACCTCAGTTGTATGTAAAATGCTAGAAACGGTCATACGAGACAGACTCGTAAATCACTTAGAGGAAAATAACATACTTAAAGATACTCAACACGGCTTTCGTAAAAAACTTTCCTGTTTAACAAACCTCTTAGACTAGTTCCACGATATCCTCAACCTCTACGATGAGAGTAAAGCTGTAGATATTATATACCTTGATTTTCAAAAGGCCTTGACAAAGTTCCCCACAAACGTTTACTGCTAAAAACTAAAAGCGCATGGAATACAAGACGGTGTGTTGAAATGGATAGAAAATTGGCTCAGCAACAGAAAGCAAAGGGTAGTCATAAACGGTAAGGCATCTAAATGGACCAATGTAAGTAGCGGGGTACCCCAGGGATCGGTACTAGGACCAATTCTCTTTCTAATTTACATCAACGACATAGATGAGGGTCTCACCTGCACAATCTCAAAATTTGCTGACGATACAAAAATTGCAAATAGCGTACTCTCAAAAGAACAAGTTGACGATATGCAACACAATCTAGATAAAGTGTCATGTTGGGCCCAAATTTGGCAAATGAGTTTCAATGCGGATAAATGTAAAGTACTACATGTCGGATACCTAAATGAGAAAGCAAACTATCGATGAATGGCACTCAGCTTAAGAATGTAAACAGAGAAACTGATATGGGAGTAACAATATCGAGTAACCTAAAACCGAGTCAACAATGTTCAGAAGTTGTTAAGAAGGCAAACAAAATAATTGGCTTTATAGGCAGGTCATTTGAGCATAAATCCAAAGAAGTTATCCTAACCCTTTACAATTCCTTAGTCCGCCCTCTTCTGGAATACTGCGTTCAATCTGTGTGCCCTTATTACCAAAAAGATATAAAACAAGCTAGAACGAGTTCAACGTAGAGTTACCAAAATGATACCTAGCCTAAAGAACAAACCATACGAAGAGCGTCTTAGAGAATTAAATCTATTTCCTTTAACCCAGCGCAGATTAAGAGGCGACTTAATTCAAGTGTTCAAAATCATCAAAGGCATCGACAATATGAAACTGTAGTAAGTACTTCACTATCGACCAATCTAATTACACGCGGGGAAACGGTTGCAAAATTATTGGAAAAATCTTTTAACTCGCACAAATCTAAGAATTTCTTCTTCAATCGAGTTGTCAACTTGTGGAATGGGCTTCCCCGAGACGTTATAGACTGCAGCACCGTTGATTCATTTAAATTCAGCCTAGACAAATATCTCGCATCAAACCCGCGACTGACTGCGTTTGTAAATGAATAACTTTATCCTCCCCTCAGTTACTAACCCATATGTCCCCTACTAACTTCCTAGTCCTGCCACGTTAGTGGCAGGGCAGTAGTTCCCTTTCCAATGTTCCCTTACCCACTCTAAACCACTGTTTGGACACTTGATCCTCAGTGTTTTGGAGGACAAGCAACCTAGAAGGGTCACTAGATCTGTTGTTGCTTGATTTCCTTTGTACTCCTTTGTACTCCTTTGTACTCCTTTGTATATACACACATGCACACTGAGAGAGAAAGAGAGAGAGAGAGAGTATATACACACATGCACACTGAGAGAGAAAGAGAGAGAGAGAGAGTATACACACATGCACACTGAGAGAGAGAGAGAGTATATACACACATGCACACTGAGAGAGAGAGAGAGAGTATATACACACATACACACTGAGAGAGAGAGAGAGAGAGAGAGAGAGAGAGAGAGAGTACGAAAGGCAGGGAGCTGTCTCGCTACAAGTGTGGGGAGGTAGTAGCTTTTTCTGGATCCTCTTCTCCCTCATGTTAAGCATATTATTTTTGAGACTTTAAGACGTTCGTTCCGTTAGTTTGCCGATTTTGAGACCTTTTGCCCCATGTTTTTCAATATTTAGACCTTTCGTATCATTTAGGTATCGATTTATTCCTGGCGAGCAATAGCGAGCCTGTATTTTATTAAGATATCGGCTTCGGTCGGGAAATTTGTCTACTGAAAAATTTAAAAATTTATCTTGAAAGGGGCCCTAGGGGGTGTATTTTTAAGCTTAATGGAGGTCTAGCGGGTAAACTAAAGAATATAGATTAAAAAGTATATAGACCCAAAAACACGCACTACCCCCTTAACCTTTCCCGCCCAGTTGTCATTTTAAAAGGACACCGCGGCAGATGGGCAGGAACCCGGCTGTCCTTATATAGTCCGTAAGCTTGAAAGCCTATTCAGCTTGTTTTGAAAGCCGTGCGTCCGACGTATGTAAACAAAGCCTGTCGGAGGCGACGCACGCACCTCTGGCAGCAAGCAGACGTCGGAGCTTTGTTGTTGTGTGGTCTGCAAAGATAGATTCAGTCTTGAAAAGTTTGTCACATTGCTAAAATCGCGGCAAAATGCGCTCCACGGAAATCGTCATCACAACTGAACCAGTTGACGTAGAGAGCTCTACTCAACGCCAGTCTACAGCATGGAAACCACAGTACGTTTAGACATGCGTGGACATTTTCTAGCAGTTAAAATAACAAAGATACGGTAGCCTAGGCATGGACGTATTTCGGCCATATCGCCCAGCTCTCAACAACGTTCTTAGGAGGGAGAGCCCGGGCCAGAAGGGTTAAGCTGACTGTAAGATCATAAAATACCACCTCAGTGGAGTAGGATTGTACCTGATCCCTCTCTGGGTTTCACTTAGTTTCCTCATATTATGAAGCCAGAGCCGGGTTTATATATATACTGTAAATATATAAATATAAATATATACAGTATATATATATATAAATATATATACAAGTATATATATATATATATATATATATATATATATATATATATACTGTATATATTACTGTTCATTATATTATATATACGTACATTTTTTTTTTTTTTTTTTCTATATTCCAACTACTCCCTCTCGGGCATAGGCTGAAAGCCTGTACATTCCACCGCGCAACACGGTGAAGCCCGTGAGGTCTTGTTCCAGTCTGGGGAGTGAGACATGTGAAGCATCCATCATGGCTCGAAGCAGCTCCATCTCTGAAGCGGCCGGTTGCTTCGCTCAAGTGCTTCACCGTCTCACCCTCCAGACTCAGACCCTCACTCTCAGAACGCCACCTATTGAGCAGTGAACTCACTAGGCATTGTCCCCCTGTAACATATTTTGAATATGGGAATATTCATACAGTGTTATTTAATCAGGGAACAATGAGGGTATTTTTTTGGCATTTCGGTGGGCTTTGTGGTAATGCACTGATACTAGGTACAGCACAAATTCAATCCCAATAATATCTTCCCATTGACATATCGGGATTTGAACCCGGGTCCATTGGATTACCAATCCAGTGGCATGACCACTCCACCACACCTCCCATATATATATATATATATATATATATATATATATATATATATATATACAGAATATATAAATATATATATATATATATACTGCATATATATTGTCACAATGACCAGGTTATATAGGGTCTTTTATGAGTAGCTAGACTCGACTGGCGCCAGATTTATTAAAGCAGCTGTGCCAAGTCTATTAGAAGGACCTGGTATTGTGAGTTTCACTCCGATGCCCTTCCAATTACACATGCCTAGTTTTGTCGTGCCTCTAAGCTTTTTTGTCTCAATATCCATTTGTGTAGAATGAGCCCATAGAGTGTTATCAGTTTCGTCTAACCAGTTGTTAGTTAAGCGGCAACGTGTAGTTTGCTAGCTAGTGTTGCTGGCGAGGGAGGTGTTGACAGCTTGTTGCTCTTGCCTCGCGGGAGGTAAGGTTGCTAAGCAACATGAGTTTAATTAATTATGTGATCATTGTAAGTTCAGTTGTGTTACAATATAAAGATGTACTTTATTTTATCTGCCACACTGTTTTAGTTAAGTTGTTAACACAGGAAAACTATAGTTAAAGTTATTCTTGTGAAGTGTCTTAGTCTTATCATATCGTGTGGTGAGATATTGCAACTTCTTCGTTTGAGGCTGGCCTCCGCGGTGCTCTGCAACATCCGGTCCCCTCATTCTCTCGTGGGCCGTCGGACTAGATAGTTGGTGTCCCCTTGCATTTGTGACCCATCAGTCTGCCCCTTGTGTTTGTCCTTGCTTGCATAATACATAACGTAATTAACAGAGAATAACAGAGAATCCTAGACATTCGTCCATTCTTTTATTCTTTTCATTCTTCCTTTTCCTCTGATCAGCATTTATTATATTTAATTTTCTATCATATGTTCTGTACCTCCGGTGGCTTATGTCGGGATCCGTGATAGGGAAGAGCTGGGAGGTTTGATGGGGTCCTTACTAATAAGCACTGTTAATCCCATAGACAGTCCACACACACACACATCCATAACCCCTACATATTTTTCCCGTGTTTTGTGCTTAGGACCCGGTAGCAACCTTGACGGTTCTGCCCCAGCAATTATGTGTTCCCTATCTCGGGTTTCGAACTGAGGCAACGGAGTGTTTCATATTAATTAGGAATCCAGCTTTAGTCTGGACCCCCCCCATAGTTAAGTGAGTGTGGGAGGTGGACTCTAAGAGTTTATTGTTTGGCCGGTAACTCACTGGGGGGCCCAGGTTGAAGCAGGATATATTGGTGTGATATTAGAGGTGGTCAGGGCAACCTGCTTCTACTAATATAACCCCGAGGTTAATAGCCATATTAGGATACTGCCATGTATTGTTAGTTCATTATATGTATGCAATATTATTATGTACAACTCTCTTGGGTTGAGAGTGGATTACCGTTGGCTGGTTTGCGCACGGTTTAGTACTGTCGAGGGCGCGCATAGCCTGTTATGCTCGAAGTACACCTGCACTCTTTTTTCGTTGATGTCTGCTGGTAGCCTATGTATTTAACTATTTTGATTATCCAACCCAGCATTGCTAATCCCGGTGTTGGTTTCGTGTTCTCGTAGCTAGTAAGTTACATGATTATTTCTGTTCTACTTATTATTCAAAATAGGAGCAGGGCAGTGTGCACCTTAATCCCTGAGAAGAGCCTGGAAGCGTTGAAAGTGCTCTTGCCTGTTGCGTCATGGTGTAGTTTGGTAGAGGGACAAGGTGCACTTCCATAAGTAATTATTTTCGTATACCGTCTCTAAGCAACTGAGGTCCAGATTCATAACAATATATGTATATATATATATATATATATATATATATATATATATATATATATATTTAGATACATATATATATATATACCGGGTATATATATATATATACTGTATATATTTATATATATATATATATATATATATGTATATATATATATACCAACTTAACCCTTTGGCGTACGATGACTGTATGTGCGTCATTAGGGTATTTACCCCCTAAGCGCACGATGACGCATTTAGCGTCATCAAACATAAAAATATTCGCCAAAAATTAAGTTTTCGTCTGACACGCGTCATTTTTGGCATAGAAACTCAGTATGAAGTCTAGGTCAATGGGTACAATTGGCAACCCCCTCAGTTTAACGGATTACTCACGGCTGGCATGGGAAGAGAGCAGAGTACAGCTCAGTCTGTTTTCGATACTTTCACGTTTATTCGTGTATCTCAGTAACTATTTGGTTTATAATAATTCTGCAGTTACCAGTGGAATCCTCATAAAATTGCGCTTCCATATATGTATGTAAATCAAAAATGTTGTCGGCAACATTTTGAGCTAGCACGAGTTGGAAATAAGGTATTTCGATTTTTTGTTTACAATTCTTATTTCGGAGTGCCCCAATGTGGTTGTTTTGTATTTATTCTATGTTTTTATTTGCTTACCTTCAAGTTCAATCAATAATGAAGCCGATGGTACCTCATTTATCCAAATATACATATTTTTTGGTGGATAAAAAGTCACAGAAACAAATTATCGCCAGGCACAAAACTGGCTCTGAGTGAGCTGAGATATACTTAAGGCTGCGTCATACAGAAGTCGAACGTCGCGCGACCTACTCCCGAACAGGATGACTTGCAAAAAAAATTCTAATATCAGAAAGTTTGGATCGATTCGGGTCAATGCGGCCAATGATCTTGTTGATTCTGGGGAAGTTCTGGGGATGTTCATGGGTACAGACAAATATGCTGTGGTTCGGCCAGAAGTTAGTGCATGCGTTAACTTCTAGCCGATATTCGGGTGTAAAAACCTTTAAAAATTGGTCGGCTCTCGTTCGGGTTATGGTCGGCTTACATTCTTGTTACGTTCTTTTGTTTCGGCCGATGTTCGACTGTAATTTTCATTGGCGAAGTTAACACGATCTACCTGAATATGAGCCGAACAAAAGCCGAAGATAAACCGAATCGTATGAATAAAGGCAGACATTAAATCGAATATCAGCCGAATGATAGTCGAATTACTCAAATGAAATAGGACATTCCCCAGATAAAAAGACGAATAAGGCAAGATCAATCGGGTCTGTTCAAGATATTGGCAAGAACACAAGTCCAATGACAAGAATAAGATAGGATCACAACTCGAATATCCCCCGAACAACAGCAGAATCATCGAGTCTGTGTCGGGTGGTAGACGTGGGAGAATGTGGAAAATCCCCAGCACGCCGAGTTGTGCACACGGCCCAGCAAACAAAGAGAGGAGCGAGGCGCGACTGCACAAGAGAGAGAAGAATGAGGGCCGAATCGTACGCTGGCAGCAACGCGTACGGGCCCCATATATAGCTGCCGGAGCCTACATCGGTCTCACTCCCTCCGCACAAGTTGTCCCGAAAAGTTCTCCCTCTCCACCCAACACAGCAATCACCAAGATGGGCAAGGGCAACAAGCTACCAGGTCGAAAACCTACCCGGCAGGGCAAGGAAGCAGCAGAGCCTTCCGTGGACCTCTTTGCCTCCCAGGACCCGCCGGCAGCAGAAGGGGAGGATCTGGTGATTCAAACTTCATCAAGCTCTGAAGGGAGTGACGAAGACACTGAATTCCAATCAGGACAAACCCTTGCAGAGTCACAGGACCTCACCCAGATGGAGTCACTTCCCCTGATCACCAAATGCCAACGGCATGAGCTGGTCCACACTTTCCCTGAATTAGGGGAGACGCCATCCCACAGCATGGATGATGATCGTACCGCCGATCCTAACCCTTTGTCAGGAACGCCACCCACGCCGTCACCCGAGCCAGGCCCCTCCAAGATGAAGAAACCAATGCCGCCTGCCATGAAAGAGGTAAAAAAAAAGCGGACATACGCCACCCTGCCTGCGAAGGATGAAGTCGCTGTTGCCGAGTGGTACCGGGAGAATGACTTCTTCTACAACAAGAAACTCTGGGCCCATCGAGACAGGGACATCCGGGATCGGGCTATGAGCAAGAAGGCCGAGGAACTCCGTGTTACAGGTTGGTTGAGTGCACTTGTTGCGTACAATTAAAGTGGCCATATGCAAAACATATTATTGCTATCCAGTGTTACAAAGTGCCGTCTACAGTGTTGATTGTTTAATGCCAAATCTTGTTATTTACTGTCCAATTTTTATAAAGTGCTATCTACAGTGTTGGTTGTTTAATGGCAAATCTTGTTATTTACTGTGTGCTTACTGTGTGCTTGCCTGTGATATAAAAAGTATGAATAGACAACTTCCATTCATATTTATATATATATATATATAAAAGGCGCATTTGATATCACATTTCTTATATTATATTTGCAAACGGTGCTTATAATATAGGTTTACTTTCCAGTTGAGGTTCTCGGGAAATGGATGGAGGGAATGCGGACCCGGTATGTCAAGCTGAAGGAGCTGCCCTCAGGTTCTGGGGCACATGACCTTACAGAGAGCGAGACTTGGATAGTTGAGGCCTTCTCATTCTTACAGCCTCACATCGTGAAGCTTCCCACCAGGAAGAGCAAGGTACGTTATATTACAACAACTTATAAATATCTGATAAACAATATTAAAACATGGGAAAGGACAGTAATAGGTCGAGTATAATTTTTCAACTTATGTTTGTTTATTTCTAATAATCATAACATACAAGTTCCCGTACAACATTACATAGTTTTCTACAGGATTTGGTGTTATTTTATATGGAGTGATCACGCTGCATGAAGTATTCAAATTGTCAAAAACAGTCTATTTATATTTGAAAATAATCAACATATATAATGTAACTATAACCACTGTTTCCACCACATTATGCCTCAATATTGTATATCATACTTTCACCTGTTAGTTGAAAAAATTTCCCCTCAGCATTAACAAAATTGAAATCGTTATTACATTGTGATTAAACATTTATAGAACATTGTAGCAAATCGGATAATATCAGGAGCTATAATAACTCTTTTCCCTATAATATGACTCAATTTCTTTTGTAGAAATTGCATTTCATTACTAAAACTCACCATTATATTCTGATAAACTAACTCCCACATATATTTCACAGAAGTACAAAAAAAACCCGTTGTCACCCACATCGCTCCTACGGCTGTGGAGGAGGTGGCCGACGACCCGATGGCGGAGGAGACGTCGCAGGAGACGGCGCAGGAGACGGCGCAGGAGGCAGCGGAGGAGGCGTCGCAGGATCCCGGTGTCCCTAGCACCACCCAGGAATCGACTCGCTCCACATCCACGGGCCGTCGTCGCACCAAAACACCTACGGCTGATGCCACGGAGAGCGACCTCTCAAATGGAACCTTCACTTATCGACCACTACCAGATGGAAG
This sequence comes from Paralithodes platypus, assembly GCA_032716605.1. Taxonomy (NCBI): domain Eukaryota; kingdom Metazoa; phylum Arthropoda; class Malacostraca; order Decapoda; family Lithodidae; genus Paralithodes; species Paralithodes platypus. The sequence continues at coordinate 406,318 of CM064542.1, read as the reverse complement.
TAATGCGCTTCACACATGCCATGCGTGCCTACAGCCGTGGGACAGCTCCCCTTCCACGGGTGGGTAATCTGGACGGAGAGCCCCTACCACATCAACGCCGTGGGTCTTCCCAGCCCACCCCTCACCACAGCCATCAGAACGTGTACTACGAGACCCTGCAAGCTGCAGGCCCTTCCAACTACCAGGGTGCAAAGAATATTGCAGCCCCTGCCATACCACGAGGATGGAAGTCCCACCAACCCTTCGCTGGACGACCTGAAGCCAATCCAGTGGAGATGACCAGGCCCCCAACCCCAAGGATGGTTGACATTTCACCCGGGTTAGTGAGTCGGATCATTGATGACTTTTCGTAAATCTGCTCCCCCCCCCCCCCCCCTATTACTAATATTCCTAATTAATTGTTGGTCAGTATAGCTAACATTGTGGTGTAACATATTATCATTCCATATTACTTTATATTCCTATTTGATTGTGGGTCACTATAGATAACCTTGGGGTGTTACTTGCTCATAAAGGTGTCAATATTAATGTGGTGTAACTTGCTCTTGGCCATCATTCATATTACTCTATTTTCCTATTTTTGTGTTGCCAATGTATAGCAATTATGGCTAATAACTTGCTCCTATTACTCATCATTGTTATTAAAATAGAAGGTATCTGGGTATAATAACTTGCTCTTATTACTCATCATTGTTATGAAAATAGAAGGTATCTGGGTATAATAACTTGCTCCTATTACTCATCATTGTTATTAAAATAGAAGGTATCTTGGTATAATAACTTGCTCCTATTACTCATCATTGTTATTAAAATAAAAGGTATCTGGTATAATAACTTGCTCTTACTACATATCATTGTCATTAAAATAGAAGCTATCTGGGTATAATAACTTGATCTTATTACTCACCATTTATATAAAAATGTAGCTATTCGGGTTGGTGTCACAATAGAAGCCACATGAATAGTCAGTGGTGGGGTTCGCTGTGTGTATAATTATTATGTTGCACATTATTTTTGATAGGTTTAACATAATAATCATAGTTTTGTGGGGGCAGGCTGGTGGAAACCATGGATTCGTGATATTGATATGTACAAAATATTATGGTAGCTGGTATGTGATATGGTTGCAATACTACGTGTTTATACATACAAAGATAATTTGTAAATTGTTTGTATGGTGAATACAATTATTATGTGTATAATTATGTTGGTTGTACTTTTCCTGTTTATGCAATAAAGTGACTAATAATGATTATGTGTATATGTTGGTTGTAATGTTCCTGTTTACACAATACAATGTGTACTAACAAAATGTAGACAATACAATGAATAATAATATGGGGAACATGAATGGAGGACATTATTATAATACGTAATAATATATAGAGTGGATAAACGAATTTACCTTGACGTTTTCAAAAACTTATGATATCTCATTATATAAGAGAATAATATATGTATACTGAACTCCTAATACAATATTGAGGGGATAAATTAATAAACTTGGCGGTTTATAATGATAAGGTAACTCATTATTATACGAGATATGCTAGGAAACTATAATGTTCATAATAATAATAATTTACATCTTATTTATGATAGTTGCAAATGAACTAGAAATGTGACCGGGATATAATTTGGTAATAATGACATTCTAATAGGTCAGGCATATCAATTAGGTTGGGCATGGATTTATGGGGAATAATTGGAATGGCAACTTACCGGTTCAGTTTTGAAGTACCTGCCAGGGCAGGCGCTGTTCTGGCCGGCTGTAGTATTCTGCCAAGTAGTCCCGGTGAAGTTTGGCAGTGGCTGGTCCCCTCTGCCGCGGCAATGGTTGTAGTCCATCCAAGGGGTCCCTGCTCCAGTCACCTTGTTCCATGTTCTCCTGACGCTGAGATGCTTGTCCTTGTTTTCCTTGGCGTTTGTCTATGAGGAGATTGTGGAGTATAGAGGACGCGATGACTACCTTCTCCACGGTGGTGGGATGAATGTTCATGGTTGTGAGGAGACACCTGAAGCGGTTTTCCAGCATACCGAACGCATTCTCCACCTGCCTTCTGGCCCGGGACAGTCTATAGTTGTAGTTCCTCTTGGTATTCTCGAGTCCTCGGTGAGGGTAGGGCTTCTGTAACCACTCCCTCATGGAGAATGTGTCATCACCAACGAGGAAGTAGTGCACTGGATGGTCCTCGCCGGGAAATGGCTCTGCTTCCGGCAAGCCTGCTGCCCCGTCCTCCAGGGCCTGCCGGATGTCGGTCACCTGGAAGATGCCACCATCAGATGCGGAACCGTTCGCTCCCACGTCTACGTACATGAACTTGCCCAGGTGATCAACCACTGCCAGGAGAACAATGGAGTGATAGTGTTTGTAGTTGTAGTACAGGGAGCCGCAGTTTCCTGGAGGTTGTATGGCTATGTGCTTGCCATCGATTGCCCCTATGGTGTGCCGGAAGTTCCACTTCTCTTGGAAACCCTTGGCAACCTCTTTCCAGTCTTCGGGTGTTAATGGGCACACAATAACCTCTTCCATATACTCCTGGATTATAGCCTCGCATGTCTCCCTTACTGCCATCGAAATTTTGTTTGCACCAACACGAAAATTTAACGACATGCTCTTGTATGCCTCCCCTGTTGCCAAAAATCGTAGTGTCATGGCCAATCTCAAACCTGGCTCCAGGGGCTTCTTCCAATTGGTGGTCTCCTTCTTGATCCGAGGTGTAAGACGGCGTACTATGTCATTGAATAGGTCCTCGTCCATACGCAGATAATACCTGTAGGTGGTCCTGTCCATCTCAATTAGCTCATTTAGCAGTTGGTGGTAGTGTCCGTAGGTGGCTCTCTGGGCGACTCAAGGCTTGACGCTGCAGCTTCTGGGTTTCCTGGGTCGTACACGGCGCTGACGCTCCTTCTTCAGGAGGGTGGCGATGAGTAGCTGGTGGTTAAGGTTGGCTACAACAAGCTCCTTAAACACAATGGCCATCTCCATCTCCTCCTCCGTAACCTCAGTTGATGGCTCGAGTTCCGTGAGGTCCATGTTGCTGTGGTGATGACTGATGTGCGACTGCCATGTGTGCGACCAAACCCACTATATATATAGAGCAGGTACAGGTCGTCGTCCCACATTCGTCTAGCATCGGGTTAACGTTTTCTGATGGTCGGTCCGTTGCGGCTGGTGTTCCTCATAACTTCTTTCGTATCGGCCAAAGGTCGGCTGACAGACGTATCTCATTCGCACTTGGTTTGCTGATTCGGCGCTCTTTCGGGTTATCGTTGGGTCATGCTCTGTCATGCATCGATTTATTTTTGAATTATGGTCGGGTCTTGGTCGTAACTCGTTCGGGAGTATCGGGTTATATTCGACTCTTATTCGGGGCATTGTCTGGGGATGTTCTTCTTCTACCAACATCGGGACAATATCGGTTGAATTCGCCTCAAAAATGCAAGTCATCGTGTTCGGGAGAAGGTCGCGCGACGTTCGAGTTCTGTATGACGCGGCCTTTAGGGAGTGGGAAAACAACTTGATTGGAAACTATAGGTACGCCAAAGGGTTAATTAACCCCTTCTGTACCAGCGACGCCTTCTTTCTTTAACTCTAGCTATATTTAGACGATTAAGTGCAGTTTAGGAAGGATATGTGGCAGTAAAACGGGTTAAGCAAGATAGTTCGAGCTTGTAAATGCTGGAGGCCCTTTCTAAACTGAATACAATCGTCTAATTGTAGCTAGAATAAAATTAATAAGACGTCGCCGGTACAGAAGGGGTTAAAGGCTTGATATAGATATATTGCACTGGGGAGATTGTATGCACCAATTGATCAGGGCAATACCCAGGGGAAGCCTCACAGGCATGTGATAAGGAGTTGCTGGAACTCCTGTTTCATTTGTCTGGCTTCCCTCACTGTTTTTGTTTGTGTCTCACCTACACAGAGTGTAATGCAGCTAGCTCCCACACACACTTCCTCCTTCTATCCCTTTCACTACACTAAACAAGCACACCACTCTTCTTCCTAATACACCAAAATTATATGATAAACAAAAAAAGTGTACAATTGTTTGTGACTAATTCGCCAGTGTTTGTATTTGTAATGCCATCAATTTATCCGCATATAAAACCTCAGGACCTCAATGATTCAAGGACAAGTGATAATCCTGTGTCATAAGATTGAAGCATTTAAGCGTGTGCGCGCACACACACACACACACACACACACACACACACACACAGGCACACGCACACACCAAAACACATACTAACTTTATTCTCTTCTGTTTCACATACTGTACTCGGTCTCTGTTCAACCTCTGAGATACATACAACTAACCTTCATCACGTTTTTCTTCTTTTCCTTTTCGTCCTTCACTCCACACATCCAACTAACCTTCATCACATGTTCTTCTTCTCCTCCTCCTTCACACATCCAACTAACCTTCATCACGTGTTTCTTTGTCTCCTTTCCTCCTCTGCCACTCCACTCTAACAGGCAACTTGGTTGGTTAGTCTGGCCCCCATTTTCCCTCATGTTTAGCCCTATTAGTATTCCGATTTTAAGACGTTAGGCACATTTGTTTGTCGATTTCAAGACCTTTCATCCCATTTGTTGGTCAATAATAAGACCTTTCGTGCAATTTAGGTGTCGATTTTTTCCTGGTGAGTGATACCAAGCCTGTAATTTAGGAGGATCTGGCCTTCGGCCACAACATTTTTCTACCGAAGGCCAAGACGTCGGCCTGGTTTGTCGACAACCCCGACACAGACAGGGCTGGTACTACAAAACCAAACCGATAACCTCATCAGCCTTAACGACATCCATCAACATACCCATATTCCTCACCAAGCCCTCTATAACCCATCATCTCCAGACATCACCTTTTGCTCCCCAGAACTCGCCCCCACAACATCCTGGAGGGTGGTCAGAACCTTAGGCTCTGACCACCTCCGGATCGTTATCACCACCAAAACCAGACTCACCCCAGCTAGCCACAAATACACATACACCAATTATAAAAGAGCTAACTGTGAAGCATTCACAAATGAGACAGAACAACACTTCACAACTCTAAACAGTACACCCATCACTAACATCAACAATGTTGTACACATACTCAATAAAACTATCCAAAACGCTGACAAGAAACACATTCCAAGAGGTAACAGAAAAAGACACAACCCAACTTCACACCAGAAATTCAAAACCTCATCAGACAACGCGACATACTGAAACACTCCCCAGCACCCAACACACAAGACATCACACAAAAAATGCAAGCACTCAACACCCAAACTAACAACAAAATTCAAGAACAACAAAAACTAAATTGGAATAACTTCCTACAAACAATTGATCACAAAACAACCCCAAAAACTATACAAAACACTAAACAGCATAACACTTTCCAACAGCAACACAACACAATCACACGCTGCAATCACAACACCAGACTCTACTCTTTCATGTAAACAACAAGCAAACACTCTCATCAATCACTTCTCACATGTCAGCCACCTAAAACCTCACAAAGACGACCGACGTGTCATCCGACGTTAGAGACAATTCCCCACAGACCCTGACTATACACCCTTCACCAATCACCAGACAAAGCATATCATCAACAATCTCAAGCACTCACCCGCCTATGGCCTAGACAACATAAGCAACATACACCTCAGACACCTGGGACCACAAGGCATACAAGCACTCACTAACATATCAAACTACAGCTATTCACACAACACAATACCAGACATTTGGAAGCATGGTATCATCATCACATTCCCCAAACCCAACAAAGACCCCACGCTACCCTCCTCGCACCGCCCCATCACACTCCTTTGCTCCCCCTCCAAAGTCATGGAACGCCTAGTATTACAACTAATTACACCTGACCTACCCCTAGATCCAACACAACATGGCTTTAGGCCACTGCACTCCACAAACACTCTTCTCACAGACCTTACACAAAGAGCTTTCGACGGCATCAACTCAGCTAGACCACCACACAGATCACTATTAGCCACACTCGACATTAGTAAAGCCTTCGATGCCATCCCCCTCCACAACCTAACAAACAAAATCTACAACACAAACATGCACAACAACACAAAAAGGTGGCTGGCCAACTTCCTAGCAGGCAGATGTGCACACGTATCTTTTGCCGGTCAGTCATCTAAAATCAGAAACTTTCCAAACGGAGTCCCACAAGGATCCGTCCTATCGCCCGCACTCTTCAATCTGTTCATGCACGATATAACTACACCCAATACGCCCCAAATAAACTTAGCCTCCTATGCAGATGACATAACACTCACATGCACACATCATGACCCAAAAAGAGCAACAGATCTCCTTCAACCCTATCTCAACACACTACATGGCTGGTGCACTACAAACAGACTTAATCTAGCCCCAGCCAAATCCACCGCAACCCTGCTCACAAGTTGGACAGGAGAACACGAATACATCCCTCAACTCACCATAAACAACACACCCCTAACACATACACACACACACAAAATCCTAGGAGTAACATATGATACTCATATGACATTCAAACAGCACACCACAAACATTAAAAAGAAACTGACACCCAGACTAAACGCCCTCAGGTCACTTGCTCACAAACAATTTGGACACAACAAAGAAACTACCACCACAGTATATAAACAATACAATACTGATCAGTGATGGAATACGCAAGCCCAGCCTGGGCTTCTAACCTAGCTGAAACACATCATAAGACCATACAGACTATTCAAAACGAAGCCCTGAAGATCATTACAGGCTGCACAGCTACTGCACCCACAGATCACCTACATCAAGAAACCAAAATCCTCAAAGTCAAAGACCATCTGGACATGAGAGGCACTCAATTCCTGGCAGCAGGCTCCACGAACCAAGACCACCCACTAAACTACATGGCAACACACCCACAGACACCAAGAAATATCAAAACAACACCCAGCACACGGTATCACACACAATTATTGTCCTCTCTCCCTCCCTGCCCACCCCGAACCAACTTCCAGAAGCACATCCATACTCATATCTCTCACTGATCCATCCACTCACTCACAGACAACACGCAGCTGCATGCACGACCTCCCGAAATCCATCCTTCCGAATTCTCCCTTCCTCGCGAGGACAGAGTCCACCTGGCCAGGCTGAGATGCGGACACCATCCAGCTCTCCTGAGCTATCAGAAGAGACTGGATGACTCCGTTGTCCATTTTGATGCCTTACCGTTTATGACTACTCTTTGCTTTCTGTCGCTGAGCCAATTTTCTATCCATTTCAACACACCGTCTTGTATTCCATGCGCTTTTAGTTTTAGCAGTAAACGTTTGTGGGGAACTTTGGCAAAGGCCTTTTGAAAATCAAGGTATATAATATCTACAGCTTTACTCTCATCGTAGAGGTTGAGGATATCGTGGAAGAAGTCTAAGAGGTTTGTTAAACAGGAACGTTTTTTACGAAAGCCGTGTTGAGTATCTTTAAGTATGTTATTTTCCTCTAAGTGATTTACGAGTCTGTCTCGTATGACCGTTTCTAGCATTTTACATACAACTGAGGTTAAGCTAATTGGACGATTAGCATTAGGACGATTAGGAGAGGGAGGGGGGGGGGGGGAGGGGGGAGGGTAACGTTTTGGGGAGATGTGCCAGTTTTCTGTACCACTTTCTCCCTCGTGTTTAACCACATTAGTTTTCAGATTTTAAGACGTTCGGCCCATTAGTTTGACGATTGTTAACACCTTTCGCCCCATTTCGTTGTCAATGTTACGACCTTTCGAGCCATTTAGGTGTCGATGTTTTCCTGGCGAACGATAGCGAGCCTGTAATTTATAAAGGAACCCGCCTTCGGTCGGGCCATTTTTCTACCGAAATATGTACCCATTAATCTTTAACCGTTGTCTGGCGGCGCCGGACTTAAGTCGGTCTAGAGAAGAAAGGACTATGTGGCAGGGACCGACTTCAGGCGGTGTGTAATTTTGAGCAATATTTGGCTCTGAGAGAGAGACGAGCGGTGGGAGGAGCGTAGGTCGGCTCTGACCGTTCGGCACGGCTCCCGCGCCAGCACTGGGCCCGCCTCCACACACACCCACACTCACTGCCTCGCTACACAGGGAATTATGTAATGAAATTACCGTATTTTAGGGATTTTTCCTTCGTCTTGCACGATCGTTGCAAGAGGACGCGTGGTCGTAGAAGGATGGTTCTGGTGTCATTGGAAAACTCAAATATCGCCCTTTCAGGGATACATAATTGTATTATGCTCTGGCTCTTGTTTTTGCATGACAAAGAGCACGGAAACAAGGTCGTTTAGGGTAAAACCACCTGGTTGGCGGGTAGTAGAAGTTACTGAAGGGCCCGCTCGTAAGGCGTTAAGGGGGTCTATTTTTTTTCATTTTTTGTAAGCTTGATGTAGGTCTAGTGAGGAAACTAAGATTTATATGAATAACTGAATAAATAGACCCACAAAACAGACACTATCCCCTTAAGCAGCCACCACTGGGAGAGAATGGCTTGTTAGAATGGCAGAGGTCGACGGATTGGAAGTATCTTGTGGCCCAGGGTGGAATATATACAGCCAGGGGAGTTATGGAGGAGGAGGAGGAGGAGGAGGAGGAGGATAGCGAAGGTATAAAGAAGAGGAGGGAGGAGGAAGGAAGGGGGTGAAAAAGAGGAGGAAGGAAAGGGATAATGAAGAGGAACGAAGACTCAATAAATGACAGAAGAGAGGACATAAACAAAGAGGAATAAAGACTCAATAGAAAACAGAGGAGAAAGGAAGGGGGCACAGAGAAGAAACGAAGACTCAATAAAAGAAGGAAGTTGCTTATAAATCGGGAATAAGTAGGGATCAATTAATAGCTTTGGATGAGAGGGAAATGGATGAAGAGGAAACAGAACAAAAGAGAATTAGGAAATAGTAGTCGAAGATATACTGTATAAAAGACGAACATGTACTGTAGGTGTTTGTCTTTTTTTTTTTGGTGTTTTTTTTTTATTTTTTTATAAGGGGGAATCGAGTAATAGCCAATTAATCCCTGGACGATTATGACGCATTTTGGCAGTTGATTCTGGCTATCATAGACGATTCTATACAACTTAGGAAGGATCTGTGGGCATCAAAATGGTAAATACTATCTTTTTCAACCCCCTGACTTCCAAATACCCTTCCAAATCTAAATACAATAATTTAATCCTCAAGGAGTTAATCCTTACAGTACCGGCGACGCTGTGTTTTTAGACAATATTATGATTCTTAGGAAAGATTTGTGGTTGTTAAAAGGAGTAATTGAGATAGTCTGTAGCCTTTTAACTGATAGACGTCCTTCCTAAGCTGAATAATATGGTTATATAGTACCCAGAATAATATGGAATTGTTGTCGCCGGTACTGAAAGGGTTAATAGGGACTTATTCTGTGTCGGTACTTAGCGGCAATTATCTTCCCATTCCTTTCCAGGGAGTTTCTACGCACAATGTCAAGGCTGCGATTAGGTCCATATACAGCAGTTCTTAACGGAGAATGGGCCGTTTTTTCTGGCCTCCCTTCTCCCTCGTGTTTAGCCTCATTGCATTTTATATTTTAAGACGTTCGGGACATTAGTTTGGCGATTTTAAAACTTAGCACCTCATTGCATTGTCATTATTAAAACCTTTCATGCCATTTAGGTGTCAATGTTTACCTGGTGAGCGATAGCGAACCTGTAGCTTAAAGAGTAACCGGCCTTCGGCCGGAAACATTTTCTACCGAAAAATTTACAAATTTATCTTGAAGGGGGGTTTGTTTTGTTTTTCTTCAGCTTGACGGAGGTCTAGGGAGGAAACTAAACATTAATACAAATATATAACAATAAGCAAATAAATACACCCGTCTCCCCTTAACATAATCGATTGACTTGCCTTACCCTTGCCTTGCGTGTTCCCAAGTTCTCCTCCACTCAGGGATATCAGCCAACAGTACCACAATAATAGTGTCAACTTTATGAAGGCTATTACAGAGACTTTTCACGTATATTTATAATTATATCCATCATAAACAGATATACACTCATCAAACCAACATTAATACCAATTACATCTACACTACAACTAAATATACCCAAATTATTTCAATAATATCTGCACTACAACTAAATATAGCTAACTTGTTTTAATGATATCTACACAACAATTAATATAGCCAAACCATTTAAATAATATCAACACTACAACTAAGTATAGCCTAATTAGTTCAATAATATCTACACTACAACTAAATATAGCCCAATAATTTACATCAGTGACCCCTCTCCTTGTTTCCGTTTTTCCTGCAGATGGCCAATGGACCCGCCTCGCCCTCCCAAGACCCAAGGTGTTTGTCCCCGAGCCCAAGAAGGCCATAACAAGGTAATTATAGTCCGTCTATTTCCAGCTGACGGTAAATAACATCCACTTGGTTCCATTTCATCTGACGGTAAATAGAATCCCATAGCAACTGATGTATCGATAACTAACGGGAAATTAAGAAATTACTATGTCTCTGCTTATATTAGCGACATGTTTTCATAATTAAGAATATATAACGTAAGAACATAAGATCGCGGGAAAATGCATAAGGCCATGTGGCCCACACGAGGCAGTTCCCATTCACACCCAGCCCATATCATCCATATGAGAATCCAACTTACGCTTAAAGCTCTCAACTGTTCCTGACCTAATCACTGTTCTGGGCAGTCCATCCACATGTTAACAACTCTATTCCCAAACCAGCGTTTTCCTATATCTTTCCTAAATCTAAACTTATCTGACTTGAAATCATTTGAGCGGGTTATGTCGCCGTTCTTTAGCTGTAATACCTCATCTATATCGCCCTTATTTATATATTTTATCCATTTAAATACCTGTATCATGTCTCCCCTACATATTCGTCTTTCTAGTGAGTGCAAGCCTAAAGCCACTTTCACACATTCACGATGTTGGTCCCGATGTACCCCGAGGTACACAAATTGGTACATCGGCAGTGACAGTGACACGATGTACGTGACGACGAAGCCTCGACGGTGACACGTACCACGCCAGATGGTACCACGGCTGCAACACGACGATGCCACGTCAATTCTGTAACAGTCAAAATTCCAGTCAAAACCGTACCCCGACGTACCCCGACGTGGCACGAGGGGAACACGACGAGGGGCGATGGACTTATGATGGTGACACGTGGGGCTGACCCGACGAGGACGACGCCACAACGTCAGGCAGCCTGACAGATATCGTTAATATATATGGTGTTAAAGGTATTACATTCAACGGTCAAGTTTAAGGTAAGATAAGGTCGAATTATTTCTTTGTAAGGTATAGGCGTATGAAATGTTTTATATAAAATCAAGTTTTTGTCGTAGAGAGCTGGTTCTTCGTAAATAACAATCTGTATTCATTGCCGGTATACGAAATTAATATCGAAAAACTGTATCGAACGTTAAACTATATGAAAATAGACCATGAAGTGTAGCGAAAATATTTACCCCTGGGTGACAGCTGCGACGGACAAAAAATATTCGGGAAAAATAAAAGTTTTGATCGTACATTGGCCATATAATTATGTACCATTAGAAAGCTAATGAAAAATCCTATATATCACTTGCTTACAGAATATTCATTGTCCCACATTTTATCGGTGAAAATGGGGAGGGAAAGTATGGGCGGACTGAACAGTAACCTTCACCTACGGTGAAATTCCACATATTATTATTTTTATTTATTGTTTTGTTGAAATATTATATAATAACCTTTCCTCTTGCCGTTCATAAAAAAATAAAATAAAAACAAAACAATTATTATGGGTGAAAACCAATTGAGAGCGAATAGTTTGGTGCGGCTGGGATTCTATAAAAACAAAAAACTATCGTTATAGATTTATTTCTATAAAATCCAATATTGATGATAGCATATTCTAAACACCGCCATCATGTTCAGCGGAAAAAATTGCTGTGATTTAGTATGAACATAAAAATAACGATACAAAAACGATATACCGGTACCGGTATATCTCATATAGTATATATATAATATAACAGTGCGTTTAAACTCCACAGGTAGGCTACACTTCGTGATGAATCATATTTTCTCTAATTGTGGAAGGTAAAATGTATTGATATAAACCTATCTTGTGCAAAAGGATTGATATAAACATAGCTTGTGTAAGGATGAAATCGTCGAAAACACAGGAACAATCTCCTCTATCAGTATTTCCTTTGGCTGTTACTATTATAAACACTACTGTATTAGGTAAAATGAAATTCAATTCCATAGAGCATAATTATAATAACATTTATTGCATACCGTGTATCAGTGGCGGTCGATATAGCTACACAAGAACAATAACACACACACGCACACGCACACACACTCACTTGACAATTAACACACACGTGTTTCGGTAATCATACCGGTACACTGATTTTTCATTTGAACTTATTAACTCATTTGATATAAGTTGATTATGGAATATTATATACGGTATAGGCCTATACCATATCAGGTCTTTATTTATTCATCATGTGCGTATTTATAGTGTTGTCAGAATACTCCCCTAATCCGAAGCACTGTCGGTCCGCTGCCATTCGGATTACATGACATTTACTCTAATATATTATAACTATTTATACCCCGACGCCGCCACGTCGAGTCGATGACGATGAAACCTGATGCAGACACGCCAGACCCACGTCATCGACACGTTGTACCCGACGTTACCCGATGGTACCACGCCAAAAGTCCATGTGCTAAATTTTTGAACAAATCCAAAACTTTGGTGGCCAAGCCCGATTTGCCACGTCCCGCATCGCGGGTAACACGACGCTCCCCGACGACCCCGACACACGTTGGGGATTGCACCACGTTGTGTCCCGATATTCAAATCGGGGTTCATCGGGACCAACATCGTGAATGTGTGAAAGTGGCTTAAGGCTCTCAACTTCTCCTCATACTGTTCTGGGTTTCATATCATTACTAACGAGCGCCCCCACATCCTTCTCACACTCAGTTACCCAATTCTACATTGTCTAGTTTGTATTTCGCTTCTAAATTACGACTTCCAATCCTTAATACCTTACATTTGTCTACATTGAAACTCATCTGGCAATTTATGGACCACTCATGCAAATGATCGAGATCCTTTTGAAGACATTCCCTGTCGCTAGCTGACTCTATTATCCTACCCATGTTAGTATCATCAGTAAATTTACTGATCCTACTATTTATGCCTGAGTCAACATAATTTATGTAGATAATAAACAGAAAGGCCCCAAAACCGAACCTTGGGGAACCCACTTTTAACTAATCCCCAGTCCGATTTTACACCATTGATACTAACTCTCTGCTTCCTACCAATCAGCCATGACCTAATCCACTTGAGTGACATCCCCCCAATACTATGTCCTTCTATCTTCCTTAATAGCCTTTCATGTTGAACTCTATCAATGGCCTTACTGAAGTCTAAGTAAACTATATCATATGACTTGTCGTTATCTACCGCTTCATATACCTTGGAGAAAAAAGTGAGTACATTAGTTAGGCAGGATTGTCCTGGAATGAATCCATGTTGAGAGGGTTTAGTTAACTTGGAAATGTCTAAGTGATATATAAGTGATTTTCCTGGCAATAATTGATTCTAGCAATTTCCCTATAGTTGATGGGAGACTAATGGGACGGTAATTTGATGCTATAGACTTATATATTTTTTTTAAATATCGGAATTATATTTGCAAGCTTCCATGAATCAGGAACCAAGTCTAAATCTAGTGAATTATTAAATAGGTAAGTTAATGAGTAACCTAATTCGTCCTTGTATTCGTTTAATACCCCAGCATACACCTCATTAACAACATCAATTGCTACAAAACCTGCATAATAGCGGAGTAATCAATATGAAGAGAACAATTTACCGTCAGATGAAATTAAACGGAGTATAGTAACTGATTTCTTGATATTTAACCCCTACTGTACCGGTGATGTCTTTTGAATTATATTCTAGCTATATTTAGACGATTGTTTGCAGTTTGAGAAGAGTCTGTGGTAGTAAAATGGGAAAAGTGAGATAGTTCAATGCCTGCTTATTGCTGGAGGTCGTATAATAGTAACCAGAATATATATAATAGGATGGCGGCGGTACAGAAGGGGTTAATGGAAAATAGGAATCCGATAGGTCTCTACATCATACAAAGGGGGAGGTACTCGCTTTTTCTGGACCCCCTTCTCCCTCATGTTTAGACCCATTAGTGTTGTGATTTTAAGACAGTGATGTATGGGACTGAGATATGGGCTATGAAGAAAAAGGAGAGAAGAAAGCTGGATGTGATGGAGATGAGCTGCTTGAGAAGTATGTGTGGAGTTACTCATAGAGACAGATTGAGAAATGAAGCGATACGTAGGAGAGTGGGGTAGCAGGAACATTTGTCAGCCAGAGTGGACAGAAGGGTGCTGAGCTGGTATGGTCATGTTGAACGAATGGGAGATGAAAGGCTTACAAAGAGAATATGTGAGTCAGATACAAGGGGAGCTAGAAGGGCAGGAAGATCCCCATTGAGATGGAGAGGCTGTGTAAGACAAGCTTTGGATGATAGAGGAATTACTATAGATCAGGAAGTGGTAATAAACAAGAATGAATGGAGAATGCTTGTAAATAGATGAGTGAACAGTGGTCATTTTGGGGAAGGGGTCGGGTGTAAGTTGGACTAGATAATAGTCCATCAGGCGCCTGTCCCAGGGAGCCGATTAATATGAAGGGTGCGCCTGGAATTGTGGTGGGCGGGCTTGTGTCTTCGGCTTCGCTGCATGTCTGCCTGCAGAGATCGGAACCTCTCCGAGTGGTCGGGGGCCAGGGGAGTGCTGGAGGGACCTTGGTGACCCTGGTCTCTGGGTCTTCTCTTCGGTGACCTAGATGTTTGTGAATTTGTGTTTTGTATGTGTGTGTTTGTTGGTTTATGTTGTGTTTTGTGTTTTTCCTGTTCTTGCTCTGTCTTGTGTCGCCCCCCCCCCCCAAAAGGGAAAAAAGAGGGGAAAAATAGGAACAGTGGGGATTGAGCCTGAGTAAATAGATAGATAGATAGAAGACGCTAGTTCACTAGTTTGGCGATGTTGAGCCCTGTCGCCTAATTACTTTGTCAATATTAAGACCTTTCATGTCGTTTAGGTGTCGATTATTTCCTGGCGAGCGATAGCGAGCCTGTCATTTTTGAAGAACCGGCCTTTGGCTGGGACATTTATATATATCTTGAAAGGGAGTATATGGGGAGTTTATTAAGGTTGATGGAGGTCTAACGAGGAAATTCCCGAATTTAATAAATACATGAAAAAGTAAGCCAAAAAACAAGCACTAATGTGTCGGGGCAACCACAAGGAGGAAGGCAACAGTATGTGACAGACAGAGAGAGAGAGAGAGAGGGAGAAAGAGCATAGTCGTGAGAGAGTACAAGGGAAACCATAGCAAAATCTAAAGTCTGCGAGATAGAAAATTATATTATTCTCCTGTTCACAGAAATAATTGACCACTTGCAAGTTTCAGGCTATAAGGAAGTTGGAGCTGTAGGTATTGATACTTAGTTGAATTACCAGCTAGAATACGGCTGTAATGCATATAGAGATACATATAATCAAGTTCAACATCTATTTATCTATCTATTGCCTGACGCCGTGATCCCCGATGGGGTGTCCACGAACGAACCGCCCCATGCACCTCTGTCCCCAGCCAGTCTACGCCCCTCCCCCCAACCAGCACTGCCTTCGTTCATGTACTTCCTCACTCCATCTTTCCACCTCTCATTCGGTCTACATACTTTTTATTAATCAAAAACTTACATTATTTTTGTATTTATGCTTAATCCCGTCGGCACCATGACTTATTTCTATCAAATTCTGGTTACTATTAGACGATTTTATTTAGCTTATGTTACGACCGGCACTACGAAATAGACAAGGGCGCTTAATAATGGACTAGATGATAGGCTATATCTGCAACAACGGTACGCTAATTCCAAACCCTCGAACTATTGCGCCGGTGAACAAAATCACTTAAACCCTCCAGAGTTAATCTACTGGATGACGGGGTATCAATTAACTGAGTTTTAGTGCACTTCTACAAAGGCTTTCCGGTGACGGCAAAGCCTACTCACAACAGGAGTACTTTACGTTAATAAAATGCTCTCAAGTAATAACAATGCTTAAATAAACTATAACAAGATTTAATAAAGGAGTATATGCTTACGTTAACTTTAGTGTGAGTCTGTACTCAACACTAAACTCTTCAATGCTCTATGAAAACACTGGAAGTCTAGTCCTACAGCAAACGGATATGGAATCTTCTGAAAACGTCTGATGCTCTAAGATGCTCGTCAAATATAGAACAGAAATAATGCAGGTGCAGGACACCAAAGCGTGTATCTTAAATACACCAATAAGTAGGATACATATATATAAAACAAGGGAGTGCAACAACTCTGTGACAGCACTAATAATAGCCACTCAAAACAGTACTTCCTTAGCCAAAGTAACAGCCATACTGGGTTGTGCACTATGCATAAACCTAGGCTAAAATAATATGTGCATAATTCCTAAAGCATACACAGTTAAAGTTAAAACACACAATGCTGTCTTTCTAACTAATAAAGTCTAGCAGCGGTATGAAAGGTACCAGGAGGCTAGGCAGAGCGCAAGCATGCTCGTAGCCTACTGTCTCCCCTTGAACAGATTTTCCTTATGTTACGTTAAGTGACTAGGAGGCTCTCATGGTAAGTCCAGATCTCAAGTATCTGGTCTTGCCCTGGCGCTCCACAAAGGTCAACAAAATGAGGTAGCAAACATACGAGCAAGAGTAGGCAAAAGCCCTTCGCTTGTATGCTGCTACACTCGCAAAGGAAAAATATGCACAAGGGTTACAGAGCAAACTAGCTCCGTCGAAGTCGTACAGGCTCTGACTTGCCACATACATAACTCAGACAATGACCAAGGATACCCTCCACTGTCTAGCATTAAATAGTAACAAAGAACAACTCAATAATTAGAAGCACCCAATGATAATATGACTCCATGTGACTTTGACTAATAATCCCTAAAGCTAGTGCAAAACATATATGTGAAAACTGGTGCTGGTAATACGACTGGCCGACTATGGAAGTCGTATGCCGAACCAGAGGGATAAGTAATTGAATAAAGATGAGAAGTATTGGAAAAGAAAAAGTTCAGAGAGGGAAATAGTAGTACAGAGGGGTTAGATTGGGGACAGATTGCAAGGGACGTCTAGGACCAAGCACACCATGCCAAGCTCTAAGGAGACACGCGGGTAGGAGCCCCCCAGCACCAACACTAGTTCAGCGGCACCTAATCACAGACCACTACGTCATGAAGAGCAAGCTTTCTACCCTCTCTGGGCTTAACACTAATAAGGCGTACGGTCCGGACGGTGTTCCTCCTGTTGTTCTCAAAAACTGTGCTTCCGTGCTGACTCCCTGCCTAGGCAAACTCTTTCGTCTCTGTCTATCCTCTAACGTCTTCCCTTCATGCTGGAAGTTTGCTCACATTCAACCTGTCCCAAAGAAGGGTGACCGCTCTCAACCCTCCAACTATCGTCCAATTGCTCTTATCTCTTGTCTTTCTAAAGTTTTTGAAACTATTCTTGCTTCCAAATTTCTTAAGCATTTCTCTTCTCATAATCTGCTCTCAGATCGCCAGTATGGCTTCCTTAAGGGTCGCTCTACTGGTGATCTTCTTTCATATCTTACTAACTCTTGGTCATCCTCCTTTCGGGACTTCGGTGAGACTTTTTCTATTGCACTAGACATATCGAAAGCCTTCGATAGAGTCTGGCATAAATCTTTAATTTCTAAACTACCCTCCTTCGGTTTCTATCCCTCCATCTGTGCCTTTGTCTCTAATTTCCTTTCCGGCCGTTCCATAGCTGCGGTTGTGGACGGCCATTGTTCACTTCCTCACCCTATAAACTCCGGTGTTCCTCAGGGCTCTGTCCTATCTCCTATTCTCTTTCTAATTTTTATAAATGATCTCCTTAACTGTACCTTAATTCCCATCCATTCATACGCAGACGACTCAACCTTACACTACTCCATTAGTTTTTCAAAACGCCCCAGCCAGCAATTCCTCAACGACAAACGTTAATGAAGCCATAGAACTCTTAAATTCTGATCTAAATACTATTTCCAATTGGGGCAGAGAAAACCTTGTTAACTTTAATGCTTCCAAAACCCAATTTCTCCATCTATCTACCCGTCAGGATCTCCCAGCGGACTATCCCTTATTCTTCAACAATACAAAAATCAACCCTTCATCTTCTCTCAATATTCTTGGTGTCTCTTTTTCTTCTGCTCTCATTTGGAAGGACCATATTACCAGTCTTGCTAAGGTAGCCTCCCAGAAGCTGGGTGTGCTCAACCGCCTTAGGGGGTTCTCTTCCCCTGCACAGCTTCTTGCTCTGTACAGGGGCATAGTGCGCCCTGTATTGAGTATTGTTCACATGTGTGGGGAGGTTCCTCTCACACCGCTCTCCTAGACAAAGTTGAAAGGAAGGCCTTTCGTATCATTAACTCCCGTCCACTCACCAACTCTCTGCAATCTCTCTCTCTCCGCCGCAATGTTGCATCTCTCTCGCTATTCTATCGCTACTATAATAATCAGTGTTCCTCAGAGCTATCCCAGTGCATACCACCTCCTTTACGTAGGGCACGTGGTACCCGTCTTGCAACTCAATCCCACCCCTACTCTGTGCAACTCTCCAACCCAAGAGTGAAACGTTACTCTCAAACTTTCTTCTACTCAACATCTGAGCTCTGGAACTCTCTCCCAGAATCAGTCTTTCCCTCTTCCTATGACTTAAATTGCTTCAAACTCCGTGTGTCCAGGCATTTTGACTCGAACGTCCCTTGATTTGGCCCTGTCACTCTTTCAACTATGGGGGAGGCACTCGCTATAGGCAGTTGTTGTTGTTGTTGTTGTTCCCCAAGCTGCCTGGCCGAACAGCCCCAAGGCCCTGAGCAAGGCCAAGGCCATAACCAAGCACCCCAACCAGAACCCTCCCCGCCGACCACAATAAAGCCTGGGTGACCGAAAGCCACTCCATTGGCGGGGACCTGAGGAGGGTGCGGAAATGCCCGGGGAACCAAAGCCCCACCCAGGGCCCTGTGTCCCTCAGCAATTATGAAGAGAAAGTTGACGGGGCAGGGAAAAATGTGATGCTTTGGCTTCCAATCTTGGTAAATTCTAGAATTAATGGATGGGGACAAAAGAATCTAGTTTCTTTTAATGCACAGAAAACCAAGTACATTCAATTTTCTAACCGACAGAATCTCACTGACTCCCATATATTTTTAATGATGTAAATATTCCCACTTCCCCTAGTATTGACATTCTCGGTGTAACATTAACTACTAACTTGAGCTGGACACATTATGTTAGAAGCATTGCTAAGAATGCCTCTAAAAAACTGGGACTCCTGTACAGAGTTCGAGAATTCTTCACTGACGAGCATTTGGCCGTGATATATAAAAGTCATGTGCGTTCTCAGATGGATTACTGTTCACCTCTGTGGGGTGGAAGTGGAGTGGTTGCATTGAGGCAGTTGGACAAAATTCAAAATAAAGCTATTAGATTAATCAATAACCCTGCAATCACACAGGACCTTCCTACATTATCAATACGAAGAAATGTTGCATCCCTTGCATTATTCTACAGATATTTTCACAGCAATTGTTCCGAGGAACTTGCTTCAATTGTGCCGCCTCTCCACATCTTTCCCCGTAGAACTAGGGCAGCTGAGAGCGCCCATGAATTTACACTTTCTCCTCCACAATGCAGAACTTCTGCTTATCAGAATTCATTTATCCCCAGAGCTACTACTCTTTGGAATTCACTTCCCTCGAATTGCTTTCCACAAACTTACAATCTACAAATGTTTAAATCCAGTTGTTACAAACATTTTATGAATGGAGGATGCCTTTAGGCACATGGACCTTTTTGTTTTATCTGTGTTTTTCCTTCCTCCGTTCATTGTCTCTTAAAAAAAAAAAAAAAAAAAAAAAAAAAAGATTGGGAGGCCAATCCACGTTACGAGACGCCGTCACTTGAGATCTAGAAAATATATAAGTAAAAGGAACAGTCAGAGTAAGCTATGGGTATGGCAGAGATTGCTCAGTTCTCACTCTAATAGACCAGCCCATCACCAGCTATAGGCAGTAATGCCTTTTGCCTCCCTCAATCACATAGAAAAAAAACTAAAACAAAACACATTACAGTACTATCTATCTATCTATCTATATACTCAGGCCCAATCCTCACCTATTTATTTATTTATTTTATTTTTTTAACACATTACCCTTAAGCTTAATGTAGTCAAATGAAAATTAAACTGGCCAGATTATAACTTGAGTGTAGAGTTAGCACATATTGTTAGTCCACACCGTCCACCAACATGACTGTTGTCTGTCAATAACACACACTGGTTGTCCCCAGCCTCCAACACTACATACAGTACACCTCTTGGTTTGTAGTCGACTGCTCTACCAACTGCGCTACAGCTATATTTGTTCATACTGTCCACTGAAGTGCCTCAAACATCGGGGCACCCACCCTAGCCCCACTCTTCAGCAGGAAGTGTATGGTGGTCAAAACTGCATCATCATTATTGTAACTAGACATGAATCCTAGGCTTCGATACATAAATACCTGATAAACTTATTGGTGTATTCGCCTATACTGTAGGTAGCGCCAACGAACTTGACAATAATCTGGACCCCTTAACTTATTATACCGGTAACTCAAACTGAAAGAAAGCAATCAGACTGACATTGCTATCATTTGGGAAGAGTCCGTCAGGAAATAGGTGTGGACATTTACAGCCAGTTTGTTCAAGTTTCTTTTGAGTTACGAAGAGGTCAGGTATCGAGATAATTGTCAAGTTCGTTGGCGCTACCTATAGGTAGCTATTCACCTAGTTGTAGCATGCAGGATTCGAGGTAGTCTCGTGTTACCTCGTCTTGAATTCTACTTTTATCCATTTTTACTTTAAAAGTATGGATATTGATTGCTCTCACCACCTCCCTTTCCAAACTATTCCAACCCTCTACACTTGTATTTGGGAAGCTTAATTTTTCACTTTTGATTTGCATCTTGTTTTTATTAACGTATATTTGTGTCCTCTGGTTCTACCATTATCCCTCTCAATAAAGTTTACTGTGTCAACCCTTTCCATGCCCCTAACACACCTATACATCATGACTCGTGCTTAAACTGCAAACTGCATATATCCCTTTTCAAAAGTTCATAGTGGTGGGCTGCGAGTATCCTTTCCAAAGACACAAATTAAAAGGAATAAAAACCATGCCAGTGTGATCACTGCCCTCATATTTTGGTGACACATAGTGACACTAGGCAACTCAAGCTTCCACAAGCCACATATCTCCCAGACACCTCAGTTACCTGGCAGACATGGAGGAGAGATGTACTGCTCTGTCCAGTGATGGCCATGAGAGGTGTGAGGGGAGGGAATGAGGACGAACGTGGGTGGGGGACCTCGAGGGGGAAAACAGTTATGGTTTGTAGGACGAAGCACTACTCCTGTAACACCACCGCCACAAGCCTACCTGGGGTGCACAACTGCACGTACATATGCATGCTTTTGAGAAACAAAAGCTCAGATTATCATTATTATTACAATGTACAGGCTAAGATTAATATGCAGTATATGAGAATGCACAATATATCGTAGGCTTGTGCATAAACGTTTACCTGTCTTGATAGCCTAATGCTTAGTGTGCGGAATTTTGGCGTGAGTATCCTAGGTTCCAGTCCTTGGAGTACCGCATGCATTCATTACTTTCATTGATTTCACTAGTTAGGTTTATTTGTAAATTAATTGGTGGATTGGTGAAAACAAATATGAAATCTCTATGGATTTTGTATATTAATGTGTATGTTGTTACCCTTACAGAGAAGTGTTACAACAGAGCCTGAGTATGACCTTGGATATATTATTGGGTGCCGGATCAGCTCTACCTCACTGGGACCAAGAACCCATACCGCTGTGAGTACTGCACCCCCTTCGCCCTCATCTTTACCACCAATAGTTGATTCATTTGCACCATATTTCTTTTTCAATTTTAAGATTTTCGGCCCATTAGTTTTGGCGATTTTAAGACCTTTCTTGCCATTTAGGTGTCAATATTTTCCTGGCAAGCGAAAGTGAACCTGTAATTTTTGTTTTTCTTCTATGTGGATGAGGGAGACAAAAGGCAAAACTGCCTGTGACGAGTGCCTCCCTCAGAGTTGAAAGAGTGACAGGGCCAAAATCAAGGAATGTTAGAATAAAAATGTCTGGACACAGAGTTTGAAGCAATTTAAGTCATAGGATGAGGAAAAGATGGATTCAGGGAGAGAGTTCTAGAGCTCACCTACTTAAAAATGTACATATTGATTTCAAAAGGAGTATTATTTTTTTTATTTTTTTTAGGTTGATAGAGGTCTAGGGATCAAACTAAAAAAAAAAATATATAATAATAAAACTCGTTAGATGCCATGTATTTCTTTTTGCAAGTTTTCCATTATAATTTATATATATTTCCCTCCGTCTCCCTACATGTTATCCACTCTTGACCGGCAGGATTGAAATGACAGTGAAGCGAGACAACCGGAAGTTTGTGGTCCGCAGCCGAGAAGTTGAGGTGACGCTGGGGAGTGAGGAATTCCCTTCTAACGTGCGACAGGCCGTGGCGTCAGTGATCCTGGAACTGATACGACGACTGCTAGACCAAGGCTCAGACGACACCAAGAGTCTATGTCGGGCTGTCAATGTTAGTGACTATTATTATTGTTATTATTATTATTATTATTATTATTATTAGTAGTAGTAGTAGTAGTAGTAGTAGTAGTAGTATTGTTATTATTATTAAAATTATTGTTATTATTATTTTTATTATTATTACAGTATTATTATTATTATTATTATTATTAAATTGTGCAGGGTTCTCCATCTTCTGATTGAAGGAATCAAGTGCCTCATGTTTATCATACAACTTCCTTGGATGATAATTCGTCTTCTGTTAAGGCTTAACCCTTACTGCCCGGGCGTAATTTTAAAATGACGCATCTTGCGAAGGCCCGGAGCCCGGGTGTCCCTTTAAAATCCGTAAGCTTGAAAGCTTCCTTAAGCGTGCTTTGAAAGCCGCGCGGCGAAACGTTCAGAGTGCCGCCAAGCCTTAACAACAAATAGGAGAAGTCCGACCTTGTCCGACATTACCAGTTAGAGTGAAAATTAGTCTCCCAAAGTGTCCGATATTGCTAAATTCGCGGAAAAACAGCTAAAACTCTCTCCACGGAAATCGTCATCACACCTGAACCAGTTTGTTGTTGTTGTTGTTGCTGTTCCTCAGGCTGTCTGGCCGAGCAGCCCCAAGGTCCTGAGCAAGGCCAAGGCCATAACCGAGCGCCCCCACAGAACCCTCCCAGCTCACCACCAATAATGCCCAGGTGACCGAAGCCACTCAAAGGCGGGGAGCTGAGGAGGGTGCGGAATCGCCCGGGAAACAAAAGCCCCACCCAAGGCCCTGTGCCCCTCAGCAATTATAAAGGGAAAGTTGAGGGGCAAAGGAAAAATGTGACGCTTTGGCTCCCAATCTGCCAGGGTTGGCAGTAGGGAGGTCAATCCACGGAAAAGACGCCGTCACTTGAGATCTAGAAAATATATAAGTAAAAGGAACAGTCAGAGTAAGCTATGGGTATGGCAGAGAACGCTCAACTCTCATTCTGATAGTTGATCTAGAGAGCTCTACTTAACGCCACTCTACAGATACAAAACAGGGCTACATTTTGAGATTTGTGTGAATTCTCTAGCAGTTAGAATAACTATGATAGGCCTATGTTTACATACAACGTTTTTTGGCCATATCGCCCGGATAGGAGTGCCGTCCTTTAGAAAGCCAGCCCCCGGGGGGGGGGGGGGGGATTACATTATTTTGCTGTATCTAACAATTAATGTAATGTCTTAGCCCATTTGTGGGTATAAATAAACAATCAATCAAATCTAATATTAATATTTCTGTACAGTCGGCCAAATAAGTGATGTCTCGGCACCAAGTGTATTTTGATAAATAATTGGTACAGTATCTATCTATCTATCTATCTATTGCCTGACGCCGTGATCCCCGAAGGGGTGGCCACGAACGAACTGCCCCCATGCACCTCTGTCCCCAGTCAGTCGACGCCCCTCCCCCCAACCAGCACCGCCTTCGTTCATGTACTTCCTCACTCCATCCTTCCACCTCTCATTCGGTCTACCTCTCCCTCTCTGTCCTTCCATCTCGCTCTCGTACACCCTCTTAGTCATTCTCTCTCTCGCTTTCCATACGTTCCATATGGCCAAACCATCTCAAGTTGTTCCTTTTCACACTTTCCAGCACATCTACCTCCACACCACACCTCCTTCTTACTTCCTCATTAGTCTGTCTATCCCTCCATGTATTTCCGCACGCACTCCTTAAGTAATTCATTTCCACTGCTCTCACTCTTGGTCTGAGTCTCTCAACCAACGTCCATGCTTCGCTTCCGTAAGTCAGTGTCGGGATTACCACACTGTCATGCAAGGACTTCTTCACTTCCATACTGACCACCCTATTTCTTGTTACTGCTTTTAGCGTTCCTACAACCCTCTTCCCCTGTTGTACCCTCTCCCGCACTTCTTCATCCATAGTCCCATCTTTACTCAACACACTGCCCAGATACTTAAAAGAGTTGACGATCTCCATAGCCTGACCGTTCAGCTTCACCTCACACTCTGTGACTTCACCCCTTTTGAAGACCATAACCTTGCTCTTCCCCGCATTTACCTTCAAATTTCGTTTTTCGCACACTGTTCCAAACTCATTTGTAAATAAACCAGACCCTGCAACTCCCATTCATTATCACTCATCAGAACTGTATCATCCGCAAACAGCAGTATAGGTAGCTTCCACTCAATTCCCTCCCTTTTCAGCGATACACCAATATCCACTGCTCTTGATAGTACAGTAAACCCCCGCTCTTTCGGACTTCAATCTTTCGGAATTCTCAGACTTTCGGACTAGCATTTCAATTCGGACTCATGGTTCAGCCTTTCGGATTTATCCGAAAGGCTGAGAAAATACCTCCGTCCTTTTCGGACTACACTTTCGGACTACATTTAACTTCGGACTCATGCTTCAGAAAAAGGCTGAGAAAAATTAAATCGCATTCGGACCAAAGAGCCGAGTTTCGGACTTGTCTGGTTAGGTGAATCTGTATTCGGACTTATAAACTTCGGACATTATTTCAGCCTTTCGGATTTGTCTGACAGGCTGAGAAAAATTATTTTGCATTCGGACCGAAGAGCCGAGTTTCGGCATTATAAACTTCGGACATTATTTCAGACATTCGGACAAGTCCGAATGGCTGAAGTATGAGTTCGGACTCGGCCCTTTCGGACTTTTGACTCTTTCGGACAGGGGTCTCCCCCAATTAGTCCGAAAGAGCGAGGGTTTACTGCATTTCTTTCATGTGTTACGGATTGTTGACTTAAAACTTAAAGCTGTCCTTTAAGTAACATTACGTTCATTGTTGTTATATCTTAGTCTTATTTTCTCTGTACAAATTTAAATAAGAGGTTTCAGTTATAGATAAACCACAGCATATTATATATTACTATATTAAATTAAACACAAATTACTGTACACAATATTTACACTGCACTCTTACAAATCAAAATGGCTTCACAATGAATAAAATAACCCCTAGAGATAATTGGGAAGAGAGAGGAAGTCTAGCTCCTATCAGGGTCTGATAGATACTGACCATCAAGTCTCCAAAATACCAGACATTCACTTCTTCCATTGAAAATAAATACTTAGATTTATGAAACAAAGTTCTATATCCAACAACCATGATACTGATTCCGTGAAGCAAACATACGGATGCTGATAAAAAGAAAACTATTTATATAATTGAACCAATGAACGAAGCAATGATGTTGTTGTTGTTGTTCCCCAAGCTGCCTGGCCGAACAGCCCCAAGGCCCCGAGCAAGGCCATAGCCGAGCGCCCCCACAGAACCCTCCCTGCCGACCACAATAAAGCCTGGGTGACCGAAGCCACTCCATGGCGGAGAGCTGAGGAGGGTGCGGAAATGCCCGGGAAACCAAAGCCCCACCCAGGGCCCTGTGCCCCTCAGCAATTATGAAGAGAAAGTTAAGGGGCAAAGGAAAAATGTGACGCTTTGGCTTCCAATCTTGGTAGATTGGGAGGTCAATCCACGGAAGAGACGCCGTCACTTGAGATCTAGAAAATATATAAGTAAAAGGAACAGTCAGAGTAAGTTATGGGTATGGCAGAGATCGCTCAGTTCTCACTGATAGACCAGCCCATGACCACGCAATGAAACTATTCTTTATAATAGTATTTAGTTAAGTGATTGCTAATTTGAACCACAATATGAAACCACAACACATCAATGAATCCTTGAATTAATCAATTGACAGAATTTAGCTTTAACAAAGTACCGAACACAAATGAAACATTAATTAAAATTCTAGAATTTCAATACACATTTCTATACAATGATTGCATTAAACAATTAACAACATATACTATATGCTTAGCTTTCATATTTGTAATCAACTATGCCATGACACATGACTCCATCCAAATATACAGTAAACAACCACGGGGACATCACACACCCCTGTTTCAAACCAACATTCAGGTCAAAGAACTCGCTCTGCTCACTCTCCACACGTACTGCCGCCTTTGCACCCTCATACATGCTCTTCACTCCTTTCAGCAACTTGCCCTCTACTCCGTATATTCTAAGTACTTTCCACAAACCTTCTCTATCCACTCTGTTGTAGGCCTTCTCCAAGTCCATAAAGGCAACATACACCTTTTGTTTCTTCTCCAGATACTTCTCCACAACACAATTCAGGGTAAAAATCTGATCTACACATCCTCTTCCCTTCCTAAAAACCTCCCTGCTCGTCGCCTATCCATTTCTCCGTTCTCACTCTCACTCTCACTCTCTCAATCACTACCCTACTGTATACCTTCCCTACTACGCTTAGAAGACATATTCCTCGGTGGTTACCACACACTCCTCTTTCCCCTTTGCCCTTATATAGGGGGACTATTATGCCAGTCTTCCAGTCATCGGGTGCACTCCCCTTCTCCCATGCTAGTTTGCACATTATCCATACCCATTCTATCACTATCTCACCACCATACCTCAACATTTCCCCACACACTCCATCTGTTCCTGGTGCTTTCCCCAACTTCATTCTTTTCATGGCTTCCCACACTTCTGACCTCCTGATCCCCACCTCCACCTCCTCAGTGTTTTGGAGGACAAGCAACCTAGAAGGGTCACTAGATCTGTTGTTGCTTGATTTCCTTTGTACTCCTCCTCCACTACTTCTCTTCTTCTCCCTCCCATACCATATCCAGCTATGTTTGCTGGCTCTTCATTCCTTACATTTAGCAACTCACTGAAGTACTCCCTCCATCTTTCGACTCTCTCTTGCTTCTCGGCTAGCATTCTCCCATTCTTATCTTTCACACCCTTACTGTTTCCCTTGCTACCTTCCCTAACTTTCTTGACTTCTTTCCAGAACAGTTTCTTACTCTCCCTCCATTTTACACTCAGATTCCTTCCAAATTCCTCATCTACTCTTCTCTTACTTTCCTTCACTACTCTCTTCACCACCCTCTTACTCTCCACGTACCTCGCTCGTTTCTGTCTCTCGAAATCTTCATTCCCTCTACTACCCAACCACTCTCTATATGCTTTCTTCTTTTCTTCCACAGCTATTCTTACCTCTTCTGTCCACCATGCTGTACCTTTCACTACCCTCCCTCTTCTCCTCACTCCACACACCTCCTCACATGCTGCACAGATCTCATCCTTAAACACCTTGCTTATCTCCTCCACTTCCTCCATAACTTCCAGGTCGAACCCACCTAGTCGTCTTTCCCCTTCTCTCCTGTACTCCTCCCTGACTTCCTCCTCCTGCAACCTCTCCACCCTCCTCACCATTCCACCCTCCTCTCGCCTCCCTCCAGCTCTCCTCACCCACTTTTTTTGTATCCTAACCTTAGCTACCACTACATAATGATCAGACAGACCCCCTCCAATACCCCTATGCACCCTAGCATCCATCACAGATTTCTTCATTCGTTCATCCACACATACATAATCAATCAATGACTTTCGTTCCACCACTGTCTTATCCTTCATCGTCAACATCCATTTCCACGTGTACCTGTGGATCATTCTGTGTCGGAAGAAGGTGTTGGCTATCCACAGCCTCCTCCCCACACATACGTCCACAAGTGCACTACCATTCCCATTCACCTCTGATGGTACCTCCCACCCTCCCACCACTCCAACTTTCCTATCACCCACCTTACCATTCATATCCCCAATCAGAAATATTCTTTCGTTCTTGTCAAACTTCTCCAGGCACGCCTCCACATTCATCCAGAACTCCTCTTTCTTTCTTTCAAGTTTATCCTCTGTCGGGGCATACACACACACAATCACCCACGTTTGTATTCCTACTTTCATTCTCACCCACACAATCCTTGAACCAACAGACCCATACTCTCTTACACATTCCTTCCATTTGCTACTTACAAACAAACATGCACCTTCTCTCGCTGTTCCTTCACTCACTCCAGCACACACACCCATTCCACACTCCCACTCTCTCACATCTGAACCTTTCCATTTGGTCTCTGTCATTCCACATACATCCAGCCTGGCATTCACTAACACTTCCAGAACCTCTCTCTCTTTTGTGCCATCATTCATGCCACTAACATTCCACGTAGCCATTCTCAGAATGTCCGAAGGTATGTCCTTAGTCGGTCGTGGTTCGTCAACGTAGGTTCCGTCCGCATCCAAGGTTATTCGTTCGTTTTTCTTTGCTTAGATATTTTTTCCGGGTGGGGGTCGCAAGCCCACCGACCCAACCTCTTTAGTCGCCTCTTACGACACGCAGAAGGCACGTGGGGCACAGTATCTGCAATATATAAATGTGATTCATTCATTTGAAGTGAGATATACAAACATGTTCCTACACTTACTCACCCTATTCAACATCTGACAGACATTAATACAGCACAGAGCGAGCCAAAAGTAATGACAGCTGAGACATGACTTATTAGCGCTATAGTACATTATTTTTAATATTATTATTATTACTGTAATCTATTATTATTATTTATTTTATTATCTCCGCCAATGAAGTTGGAGTTTATGTTTTACTCCTTTTTTTCTCTTTGCCTGTCTTTAACCCTCCGGATCCGGGGCCCTCATATGAGGCCTATCGCTGTGTCCGGGGCCATTTTCGTACAGTCAAGCTTCATTATTCAGTGGCTACTGATTGAGACCACCTAGAGCAGTAATTTTTTTTGCAAATTGTAGAACTTTTTGTTGTCTGTAGACTGCCGTTGAGATGACATCGCTACGACGTGTGGTTGCCGAGTTATGATGATTTTAGCGGCGATTTTTAGCCGCGCATTTTGCCTAATATGAGGCCTTCCGGATTCCGGCCAATATTTTTGTTTTCCTCATATCCTCATTTCCTCAAGACCTCTTGGTGGTGGAACGATGAGGTAGAACATGCTGTGAAAGAGAAAAGGAGATGCTTCAAAGCATGGAAGAAAGGAGGCAGCAGGGAGGAATACCAGGCAGCTAAACGAACTGCCAAAAGAGTTATTTACAATGCTAAAAATCGCATTAAGGACCTGGTCCTCGAACAAGTGTGTAACACTGACAATCCCAATGGGATCTTCAACCTAGCTAGGCGAGTTAAAAATGACAGTAGGGATATTATAGGTGAACAGTGTGTTAGAGATGATAATGGGAAGATTGTGTATGCAGAAAATGAAATCAGAGAAGCATGGAAGGTACACTATGAACGATTGCTAAATGTAGAGTTTGAATGGGATAAGGAACAGCTTAGTATCGAAAAACCAATATCTGGGTCCCCTCCTTTGATAGCACCAGCTGTAGTGAGCGACGCAATCAATAAAATGAAGGACGGTAAAGCTCCAGGTTGCTCCGACATTGTCGCTGAGATGATAAAAGCCTCAGGGGAGATTGGTGTAAACTTAGTCACTGAGTTGATAAACACCATTATTAAAGATGAGAAAATCCCAGAGGATTGGCTCAAAAGTGTAATAGTAAATAAATACAAAGGAAAAGGGGATGCGCTAGATAGAGGAAATTATAGGGGCCTGAAAATGCTTGACCAAATCATGAAGGTCTGTGAGAGAGTCCTTGAGGGTTTGATCAGGCAAAGCATCTCTATTGATGATATGCAGTTTGGTTTTATGCCAGGACGTGGTACAACCGATGCTATCTTCATAGTCAGGCAGATACAGGAAAGATACCTACTAAAAGGCAGGGATCTTTACTTTGTGTTTGTGGACCTGGAGAAGGCCTTTGATAGGGTACCTAGAGATGTTGTACAGTGGGCTATGAGGAAACTTGGTGTGGAAGAGTGGCTGGTGCGTGTGATAATGAAGATGTATGAGGATTCGCGAAGTTCGGTGAGGGTGAAAGGTGTACTGAGTGATGAATTCGCAGTCCGTGTTGGAGTCCATCAGGGTTCAGTGTTAAGCCCCCTCCTCTTTATTATGGTCTTGGAGGCGCTGTCTAGAGTTTTTAGAGGCGGACTCCCGTTGGAACTGTTTTATGCAGACGATTTAGTCCTAATAGCTGACAGTATGCAGGATGCTGAGGCCAAATTCAGAAAGTGGAGAGAGGGCATGGCGAGCAAGGGTTTAAGAGTCAATATTAACAAAACCAAGGTTATGCATTGTAGTTTGAGACGAGGCAATGTGGAAAAGAGCGGTGCATACCCATGTGCAGTGTGTGGAAAGGGAGTGGGCATTAACTCAATTCAATGTAGCATCTGTCGATGTTGGGTACACCATGGGAGTAAGCGCTGTAGTAGAATAAAGGGGCCCCTGCCGAAGGATAAGTCAGAAATAGAGAAATTTGAGTGCGTAGTGTGCAAAGGCGAGCTTGTGTTAAGTGATGATCCTGTGGCTGTGAATTTTGGAAATGAGTCTTTGGAGCTGGTGAACAAGTTTTGTTACCTAGGAGATACCATCTCTGCCGGTGGTGGGGCCGAGGCTGCCACTGTTGCTAGAATTAGGTGTGGCTGGGGGAAGTTCAGAGAATTGATGCCAATCCTGACCATGAAAAGAATGCCTCTCCCCCTGAAGGGAAAGGTGTATGCCTCATGTGTTAGAAGTGCAATGACGTATGCCTCAGAAACATGGGCCGTTAAAGTAGAGGATGTCAACAGAATGGAGCGTAATGAGATGAGAATGGTGAGATGGATGTGTGGGGCCAGGCTACAGGATAGAATAACAAATGTTGAGCTGAGGAGACGTTTAGGTATAAAGAGTATTAGCGAGGTGATGCGTACAAGTAGACTGGGATGGTATGGACATGTGGAGAGAATGGATGAACAAAATTGGGTGACAAAATGCAGGTCTGTGATTGTGGAGGGAGCTGCACCAAGGGGTGGACCGAGGAAGACCTGGGATCGGACTATACGCGCCGATCTCAAATCCAAGAACTTGACAAGTGAAGCAGCCCTTAACAGGGTTGCCTGGAATGCCGCCATTAGGACAAGAGACTGAAACTGCACTTATGTGTGGAACACTCAGTCTTAAAATTTTATGTATGTATGTATGTATATGAGGCCTCCCGGATTCCGGCCAATATTTTTGTTTTCCTCATATGAGGCCTCCCGGATTCCGGGGGTTAAACAAGATATTTAACAAAGTTATGAACCGATTGTCACAACATTTTGTGGGCAGATAGGATATACGCCAAGTCAGAAGTTATTCAATTGACCACTTGCGAGTTTCGTTCTATAAGGAAGTTGGAGCTGTAGACATCGATATTTAGCAGAATTACCAGCAAAAATACGGTTGTACAGTAGTACATTTATAAATACATAGAACCCAATTCAACATACAGTACTCTTTAGCTATCAGATACCTAAATTATTATTGCATTTCTATTTTCTATCGATGTCTGCACTGCACTGACCAAAAAAACAAACAAACGGTCAGTCTCCCCTTATCTGTTTCCCAAGCAAACTAAACTAGAGTCACTCAGTAGAGCGCGGAACTCTGCCTCCGCTGGTGGAGGTATGTGCTCTACTGATCATCTCCTAAATTGACCACTTGCGAATTTCAGGCTATAAGGAAGTTGGAGCTACAGACTCTGTAGCTCCAACTTCCTTATAGCCTGAAATTCGCAAGTGGTCAATTTAGGAGATAATCAGTAGAGCACATACCTCCACCAGCGGAGGCAGAGTTCTGCGCTCTACTGAGTGACTCTAGTTTAGTTTGCTTGGGAAACAGAGAAGGGGAGAATGACCGTTTGTTTGTTTTTTTGGTCTATTAATTCATATATTCCTTAGTTTTCTCGCTAGACCTCCATCAAGCTTAGAAAAACACCCCCTAGACCCCCCTTCAAGATAGATTTGTAAATTTTTCGGTAGAAAAATTTACCGGCCACAGGCCGGTTCCTCTTAAAATTTCAGGCTCGCTATTGCTCGCCAGGAAATAATCGACACCTAAATGGTACGAAAAGTCTTAAAATTGACAACGAAATGGTACGAAAGGTGTTAAAATCGCCAATCTAATGGGCCGAAGGTCTTATAATCTCAAAAATAGTGGGGCTAAACATTAGGGAGAAAGGCCTCCATAAAAACGGTCTGCCTCCCCTTAACTTGCTCATGTAGTAATGTACACCCTATGTGGTGCATTATGTTCTTTTATTTGTTGTTGTTCCCCAAGCTGCCTGGCCGAACAGCCCCAAGTCCCCGAGCAAGGCCATAACCGAGCGCCCCCACAGAACCCTCCCTGCCGACCACAATAAAGCACCCTCCTCTTTTATTTGTAATATTATTTTGCTAAAGCGTTGTTTCCACATAGCGATTTGATAAGTTCTTTTTATTTATACTGTGTTCGTCTAAGTTTTGGTTTGTGTATATTGCAAGTTTTACATTATAATTATTCTTAGGGTATTAATATATAATATATAAAAGTCATGTGCGTTCTCAGATGGATTACTGTTCACCTCTGTGGAGTGGAAGTGGAGTGGTTGCATTGAGGCAGTTGGACAAATTCAAAATAAAGCTATTAGATTAATCAATAACCCTGCAATCACACAGGACCTTCCTACATTATCCATACGAAGAAACGTTGCATCCCTTGCATTATTCTACAGATATTTTCACAGCAATTGTTCCGAGGAACTTGCTTCAATTGTGCCGCCTCTCCACATCTTTCCCCGTAGAACTAGGGCAGCTGAGAGCGCCCATGAATTTACACTTTCTCCTCCACAATGCAGAACTTCTGCTTATCAGAATTCATTTATCCCTAGAACTACTACTCTTTGGAATTCACTTCCCCCGAGTTGCTTTCCACAAACTTACAATCTACAAAAGTTTAAATCCAGTTGTTACAAACATGTTATGAATGGAGGATGCCTTTTTGTTTTATCTGTGTTTTCCTTCCTCCGTTCATTGTCTCCTTTAAAAAAAAAAAAACCTAGGCTATGCAAAGTTTATCATGATTTCGTACGATTACATGTTTTTACTATATACTAGATGGCTACACTAAGTGCTTATATAGTATGGTAGTTGTGGGGGTAATGTGTCAGCTATAGGAAGTACGACATATAGCTTATAATTAAGAATGATTGATGGAGAGGGAGGGTGAAGAACTGCGGGATATTGCCATTTAAAGGGCTCAGGTCGCTTACTGTACAAAACAACGTGTCTGGCGCGGAAACTCCAATAATTTCTGGTAGGGAGAATTGATTGAGTAGTCTTGGAATAAGGACGCATATGTATACATGTATGTACTGTACATGTATATACTGTATATACTCAGGCATATACTGTACTCCATAGCTGAAGGTGGCTGACTCCAGACAGAGGCCAAAACAGGGACAACACAACACAACAACAAAACAAAGGGCGGGTGCCCAACCCCGAAAGGAGTTGAAATAGGGGAGCTATCCCCCCGCCAAAGGCGGCTTTCTAGGGCCTTTCCTAGCTGATGCTGAGAGGATTGGGTTCTAGTCATGTGGTGATGGGCTGGTCTATCAGAGTGAGAACTGAGCGATCTCTGCCATACCCATAGCTTACTCTGACCGTTCCTTTTACTTATATATCTAATAGATCTCAAGTGGCGGCGTCTTTTCCGTGGATTGACCTCCCTACTGCCAACCTAGAAGTTGGCAGATTGGGAGCCAAAGCGTCACATTTTTCCCTTACCCCTCAAATTTCCCTTCATAATTGCTGAGGGGCACAGGGCCTTGGGTGGGGCTTTGGTTTCCCGGGCGTTTCCGCACCCTCCTCAGCTCCCTGCCTTGGAGTGGCTTCGGTCACCCGGGCTTTGTTAGTGGTAAGCAGGGAGGATTTTGTGGGGGCGCTCGTTTATGGCCTTGGCCTTGCTCGAGACCTTGGGGCTGTTCGGCCAGACAGCCTGGGGAACAACAACAACAACAACAACAACAACAACAACATAAAACAAAATATATTGGTCACCTTGGTGACCCTGGTCTCTGGGTCTGGGTCCTGTTCTGGCTCTGTCTTGAGTCGGCCACCCCCAAGGGAAAAAAAAAAAAAAATAATAATAATAATAATACAATAGGCCTAGAGGAAAATAAAATTAAAAATAGGAAAAGTGGGGATTGGGCCTGAGCATATATATATATATATATATATATATATATATATATTTTCACACACATCTAGGTCACCCAGGAGAAGACCCAGAAGCCAAGGATCACTATATGCATAAATTCATACATAAATTTAAAGACTGAGTGCTCCACAGGAAGTGCGGTTCCGGTCTCACGTCCTAATGGCGGCGTTCCAGGCAGCCCTGTTCAGAGCTGCCTCACTTATAATGTAAAACTTGCAAAACAAACAAACCAAAACAGGAACCATACAATATAAAGACAAAAGAAACAAAAAATCAAAATCACTATGTGAAAATAATGATTGAGGAAAATAAAAATTTGAAATTTTAATGTAAAACTAAACAAACCAAAACTTATACGAACACAGTAAAAAGACAAAATAACTAATCAAAATCGCCATGTGGAAACAATGCTTAAGTAAAATAATAATTTATAAATAAAAGAACACAATCCACCACATAGGGTGTACATTACTACAGTAAACTTCTGTTAATCCGAAGGGCAGCGGACCGGCCCTCGTTCGGATTAGTGGATTTTTCGGATTATCGGACTTTACCCCTATGAACCTGTGGCCTGACGAAAACATTGAGGCATTAGGCCACCCAAATGACACAATGGTGCACACATATCAGCTCATATGTTCATGAAATCACTTCAAAAGTTTACCATTGTCATTGTAGCCTATTACCTACTTCAAAACATTCAGATTAATGGTCAAAGGAATCTGCTGATATAAACGTAAACACCTTCTTCTTCTTCTTATTGTCACATGTCCGCATCGTCTACTAGCGAGTTTGTCTTGCTCTTGAAAGCACCCTTGGGACGCTCCGATCACTATAAATAGTAGCGTATCGGAGCGTCCAAAGGTGCGTTTTCAAGCGCAAGACTGAATGCGCTTGCAGACGATGCGGTGCAAGCCAGTAGCGCATCGGAGCGTCCCAAGAATGCGTTCAAGAGCAAAACAAACGCTCTAGCAGACGATGTGGTGTTTACGTTTATATCAGTAGCTTCCTTTGACCATTAATCTGAATGTTTTGAAGTAGGTAATAGGCTACAATGACAATGGTAAACTTTTAAAGTGAATTCATGAACATATGATATGTGTGCTCCATTATGTGTCATTTAAGTGGACTAATGCCTCAAAAAGGGGACTTTGGGACTTCTTGAAATTCGGACCATCGGGTGAATTCGGATTTGGCCTCAAATTGAAAAATTCGGACTATTGGGAGATTCGAATCATCGGTCATCGGATTAAAGGACTTTTACTGTACATGAGCAAGTTAATTTGTTTCCCAAGCAAACTAATCGCACACATAACAAAGCACAAAACCACCACATTTATGAACCGTTTTTGTTTGTAGATCTACCACGGAGTGATGTTCTTCCACGGGATACTGAAGGAAGACTTTGACGCTCGTTGGAAGAGTTTCCAGTTCATCAAAGACGCCCTGGCCAACAAGCTAGCCGGCAACAAACAACACATCCGCTCCCTCCTGGTGGAACGGGCGGTACTACAACAGGAGAGTCGTGTCTTGGAGAACTCTGTCATCAACTTTACCAACACCCACGTGGATATTATGAAGAGTCTGTTTATGTTGTCTACCAGCCAGTATAGTGAGGTGAGTTACAGTAGAGTATTGTAGAGTTAGTTAGTACAGTAGAGTCCCCCCCCCTACTACTACGCCCCTTGACGAGATTGGGGGGCTTTGGTGGCTGACGTGAGAGAATCAACCTCTACGACTCAAATGGTTAAATACGATCTTAATAAACCCTCTTAACCCTCGGAATCCGGGAGGCCTCATATGAGGCAAAAACAAAAATTGGCAGGAATCTGGGAGGCCTTATATGAGGCAAAATGCATGGCTAAAAATCACTGCTAAAATCATCATAACACGGCAAACACTTGTCGTAGCGATGTCATCTCAACGGTATTCTACAGACAACAAAAATGTCTACAATTTAAAAAAAAATGACTGCTCTAGGTGGTCTCAATCAGTAGCTACTGAATTATGAAGTTTCCTATACCAAAAGGGCCCCGGACACAGTGATCGGGATCATATGAGGCCCCCCGGATTTCGTGGGTTAATAACATAGGTCCTTCTTAAACTGCATAAAAATCCTCTAATTTTAGCCATAATTATAGGTAAAAAGGAGTGATGGTGCTGAAGGTGTTGTTGTTGTTGTTGTTGTTGTTGTACCTTTAACTGTCTAGATGGTGTAATGGTTAGAGTGAGTTAGTATGTGGTGTCCTGGGTTTGAATCCTGGGATGATCACTTGCTTTCATTAATTTCATTTGGGGGGTCATTTTGTGTATGGCCATCCTCATAAAGGGGAGTAAGGCATCCGGCAATAGATAGATAGATAGATCAGTGTTAAGAACAATATTGATTAACCCTTTCATGCACAGGACACCATTTGAGCCTATTCTGGGATACTTTAAAGCATTTGTGACCATCAGGGGTGTTTAAAAACCTTTAGTTTATTTACTTCAACCTCTGCAGTAGTCTTTGAGTGAGCTGTGGGCAGAAAACTAATTTTGGAGAGGTAATTATAAGATTGAGAGAACTCTATTCCTGATTACTAATCGGCAACCCTGGCGTCCACACGTGCGTGAAAGGGTTAATATTTATGTTTATATAATGATTTAATGTTTTTGTTTTGTTATTGTTGCGTTGACAGGTGCGTAGTGAGAGCCAGAGTACCCTAAGCCAAGTGTTATGAATGTTTATATAATGATTTTTTTTTTTTTTTTTTTTTTTTTTTTATGTACGTTTATATAATTATTTAATGTGTTTGTTTTGTTTTTGTGTGTTCTCAGGTGCGTAGTAAGAGCCAGAGTACCCTAAGCCAAGTGTTCCAGTGTTTCCCTTACTCCTACAAGTTGATACTGCCGGACCTTACTGAGAGTCTTAAGGTGGACCCCACAGAACACCATGAACAGTTCAAAGGTGGGTACACACTCGGTTGTAGGCACATATTTCACACCATTTGTTTAGTAATGATTAGACACTTCACCCCATTAGTTACGCAATATTAAGACATTTCACCGCATTAGTTTGGTAATAATTAGATGCTTCACCCCATTAGTTACGCAATATTAAGACATTTCACCGCATTAGTTTGGCAATAATAAGATACTTCACCCCATTCAGGTGTCAATTTTTTTTGTGGGTGAACTCGATTTTTATCTGGACGAGCAATAGCGATAGTTGCTGTTGAAAGGCGGGTGCCCCTGCTATCCGTAAGGGAGGAGGTATACACTGAGAAAGCTCTGAAGAACATTGATTATTGTAATAGTGATAGAAGAGTGAGAGAGATGCAACATTGTGGCGTGTAGAGAGAGATGCAACATTGTGGCGTGTAGAGAGAGATGCAACATTGTGGCGTGTAGAGAGAGATGCAACATTGTGGCGTGTAGAGAGAGATTGCAAGATTGTGGGTGCGTGTAGAGAGAGATTGCAACATTGTGGGTGCGTGTAGAGAGATATTGCAACATTGTGGGTGTGTGTAGAGAGATATTGCAACATTGTGGGTGCATGTAGAGATATATGCAACATTGTGGCGTGTAGAGAGAGATTGCAACATTGTGGCGTGTAGAGAGATTACAACATTGTGGGTGCGTGTAGAGAGAGATTGCAACATTGTGGCATGTAGAGAGAGATTGCAACATTGTGGGTGCGTGTAGAGAGAGAGTGCAACATTGTGGCATGTAGAGAGAGATTGCAACATTGTGGGTGCGTGTAGAGAGAGATTGCAACATTGTGGCATGTAGAGAGAGATGCAACATTGTGGCGTGTAGAGAGAGATTGCAACATTGTGGCGTGTAGAGAGAGATTGCAACATTGTGGCGTGTAGAGAGAGATTGCAACATTGTGGGTGCGTGTAGAGAGAGATTGCAACATTGTGGGTGCGTGTAGAGAGATTGCAACATTGTGGGTGCGTGTAGAGAGAGATTGCAACATTGTGGGTGCGTGTAGAGAGAGATTGCAACATTGTGGGTGCGTGTAGAGAGAGATTGCAACATTGTGGGTGCGTGTAGAGAGAGATTGCAACATTGTGGCGTGTAGAGAGAGATTGCAACATTGTGGGTGCGTGTAGAGAGAGATTGCAACATTGTGGGTGCGTGTAGAGAGAGATTGTAGGGAATTTGTAAGAGGAAATGAGTTGATGAAACAAAATGTTTTTTATTGTACTCTTTCAAGAAGTGCGGTATGAGTGGAAGCTCCACACACACGTGAACAATACTCAATACATGGGCATACTGTGCCCCTGTACAGAGCAAGAAACTATACGGGGGTGAAGAACCCACGGAGACAGTTGATCACACCTAACTTCTGAGAAGTTGGTTTAGCAAGAGTGGTAATATGATCTATGAAGATTGTGACTGGTAGATAAATGGAGAAATTGGGTTTTAGATGCATTGAAAGTAACAAGATTTTATCTGCCTCAATTGAAAATAGTTGATAGATCAGAAGATAGGCGTGTTATGGCATCGTCATGTGAGTTTTGGAGTGATTACATGCTGGGTTGATGTGAACAATGAGTTAAATAGTGTAAGGTAGAGTCATCAGCATGTGAGTGAATGGGACTAGAGGTACAGTTAAGGATCAGATCATTGATAAATATTAGAAAGAGAATTGGAGACAAGACAGAACCCTGAGGAACATCGGAGTTGATAGGTTGAGGAAGTGAGCGATGGCCGTCCACAACTGCAGCTATGGAACGGTCAGAAAGGAAATTAGAGACAAATGCATAGATAGAGGGATAGAAACCGAAGGAGGGTAGTTTAGAAATTAGAGATTTGTGCCAAACTCTATCGAAGGCTTTTGATATGTCCAGCGCAATAGAAAAAGTCTCACCAAAGTCCCGAAAGGAGGATGACCAAGAGTCAGTAAGATAAGCCAAAAGATCACCAGTAAAGCGACCCTTAAGGAAACCCTACTGGCGATCTGAAAGTAGATTATGGGAAGAATGATAAATGCTTTAGAAAATTTGAATTAAGAATACAGTACTGTAGTTTAAATAACTTGAGAGCTGCAAGAAATTAGAGCAATTGGACGATAGTTGGAGGGTTGAGAGCAGTCACCCTTCTTTGGGACAGGTTGAATACTATATACCGTATATACTAACTTGAGCTGGACACATTATGTTGTTGGTGTTGTTGTTTTTCCCCAAGCTGCCTGGCCGAACAGCCCCAAGGCCCCAAGCAAGGTCAAGGCCATAACCGAGTGCCCCACAGAACCTCCCCACCGACCACAATAAAGCCTGGGTGACCGAAGCCACTCTTGGCGGGGAGCTGAGGAGGGTGCAGAAATGCCCGGGAAACCAAAGCCCCCACACAGGGCCCTGTGCCCCTCAGCAATTATGAAGAAAGAGAAAGTTGAGGGGCAAAGGAAAAATGTGACGCTTTGGCTTCCAATCTTGGTAGATTGGGAGGTCAATCCACGGAAGAGACGCCGTCACTTGAGATCTAGAAAATATATAAGTAAAAGGAACAGTCAGAGTACATACATACATACATACATACATAAAATTTTAAGACTGAGTGTTCCACACATAAGTGCAGTTTCAGTCTCTTGTCCTAATGGCGGCATTCCATGCAACCCTGTTAAGGGCTGCTTCACTTGTCAAGTTCTTGGATTTGAGATCGGCGCGTATAGTCCGATCCCAGGTCTTCCTCGGTCCACCCCTTGGTGCAGCTCCCTCCACAATCACAGACCTGCATTTTTTCACCCAATTTTGTTCATCCATTCTCTCCACATGTCCATACCATCCCAGTCTACTTGTACGCATCACCTCGCTAATACTCTTTATACCTAAACGTCTCCTCAGCTCAACATTTGTTATTCTATCCTGTAGCCTGGCCCCACACATCCATCTCACCATTCTCATCTCATTACGCTCCATTCTGTTGACATCCTCTACTTTAACGGCCCATGTTTCTGTAAGTAATGGGTAAGCTATGGGTATGGCAGAGATCGCTCAGTTCTCACTCTGATAGGCCAGCCCATCACCACAGACACATTATGTTAGAAGCATTGCTAAGAATGCCTCTAAAAAACTGGGACTCCTGTACAGAGTTCGAGAATTCTTCACTGACGAGCAGTTGGCCGTAATATATAAAAGTCATGTGCGTTCTCAGATGGATTACTGTTCACCTCTGTGGAGTGGAAGTGGAATGGTTGCATTGAGGCAGTTGGACAAAATTCAAAATAAAGCTATTAGATTAATCAATAACCCTGCAATCACACAGGACCTTCCTACATTATCTATACGAAAAAACGTTGCATCCCTTGCATTATTCTACAGATATTTTCACAGCAATTGTTCCGAGGAACTTGCTTCAATTGTGCCGCCTCTCCACATCTTTCCCCGTAGAACTAGGGCAGCTGAGAGCGCCCATGAATTTACACTTTCTCCTCCACAATGCAGAACTTCTGCTTATCAAAATTCATTTATCCCTAGAACTACTACTCTTTGGAATTCACTTCCCTCGAGTTGCTTTCCACAAACTTACAATCTACAAAAGTTTAAATCCAGTTGTTACAAACATGTTATGAATGGAGGATGCCTTTAGGCACATGGACCTTTTTGTT
This sequence comes from Paralithodes platypus, assembly GCA_032716605.1. Classification (NCBI taxonomy): domain Eukaryota; kingdom Metazoa; phylum Arthropoda; class Malacostraca; order Decapoda; family Lithodidae; genus Paralithodes; species Paralithodes platypus. The sequence goes on along the minus strand of CM064542.1, from coordinate 364,932 downwards.
TTATCTGTGTTTTTCCTTCCTCCGTTCATTGTCTCTTAAAAAAAAAAAAAAAAAAAAAACAGTACTGGTTATTGTGTACAATAAACTCCCGTTTATCCAAAAATCATGAGTCTTTTGAAATTTTGGATAAGCAATTTTTACGGATGAAGGAGTCTATATATATGTGTACAAATGGCCAAATATACTACTTTCAATGCATTTAAAACATTTCAAGGCTGTTTTAACTTCAAATTATCATCTAATTCTAGCTATGTCTACTTCTGAGGGGTTAAATTAATGCAATTAATCACTCAAAGAGGCTGGAATAAGTGAAAACTAGTGAAAAATATGAATAGCAAAAACTTTGGTTAACTGAAATTTTTGGATATTTGAATTTTGGATAAAAGGGAGTTTACTGTATATATATATATATTTTTTTTTCTCCCAGACTTCGTAATTCCCGAGAAAGGGTGGCCATGAATATTAGGCATTTGTCACAAATCGCTAGGTCAAGTTGCCCGGGCTTGACATCTACCAATAACATTTTGACAGTGCTAGCTCGATCCGCCGACTCTTTGATCAGCAGGTGGCGCTCTACTAACTATGCCATGGCTCGCGACTACTAATGAATACTAATGAAATTGTGTGTATTTGTAGGCAGCCTGTATGTACTGTTGGGTCGGCAAGGAAAGTCTCTGATGGTGCGTAGAGATTGGGAGTCACTGAACATGGTGTGGCCGGTACTGCTAGCGGCCAAACACTCCGAGAAACCTTCCATCATCCGACTTATGAACGCTCTCTCTGACACAGTGTTCTTCCACATGGAGCTCTTTGCCGTACATCATAAGGTCAGTACTATACCCGGTTTCATTTCATCTGACGGTTGTTGTTGTTGTTGTTCCCCAGGCTGTCTGACCGAACAGCCCCAAAGTCCCGTGCAAGGCCATAGCCGAGCGCCCCCACAGAACCCTTCCTGCTTACCACTAAGAAAGCCCAGGTGACCGAAGCCACTCCAAGGCGAGGAGCTGAGGAGGGTGAAGAAACGCCCGGGACACCAAAGCCCCACCCAAGGCCCTGTGCCCCTCAGCAATTATGAAGGGAAAGTTGAGTCATCTGACGGTAAATTGAATCTCTTAGCAACTGATTTTTCGATAACTAACAGGAAATTGTGAAACTACTATGTCTCTGCTTCATATTAGTGACAAGTTTCATAATTAACAACCAATTTCGCTACAAAACCTGCATAATAGCGGAATAATCAAAATTAAAAGATAGCAATTTACCGTCAGATGAAAAGAAACCGAGTTTACTATGCTATACCCTCTTCCAAGTAGCTAGTCCAGCAATCCTCAACTCTAACCTCTGTAACTCAATAAGGGCCAGAGCAAATGGGCTGTATACCTCCACACTTTATTCCCTGGCTGACCCTTCCCAAATGGTAGAAATATTAGCTGGATTACTCTAGTGGTTTGTGTGTTATAGAGGTTAATGTTGAAGAGTTTGCACATACTTACTTGAAATAGGGTATAAATCTTAACCCCTTCATCACTATGATGTAATATTCTTCTTATTCTGGTTACCATTAGATGATATTCTTTAGCTTATAATCTACTTCTAGGGCTGAAAGGGGTAAATACCATCTGAATAACATAGGTCCTTCTTAAACTGTATAAAATTGCTCAACTGTTAGTGGCCTTGGTGATGGGCTGGTCTGTCAGAGTGAGAACTGAGTGATCTCTGCCATACCCATAGCTTACTCTGACTGTTCCTTTTACTTATATATTTTCTAGATCTCAAGTGACGGCGTCTCTTCCGTGGATTGACCTCCCAATCTTCCAAGATTGGAAGCCAAAGCGTCACATTTTTCCTTTGCCCCTCAACTTTCTCTTCATAATTGCTGAGGGGCACAGGGCCCTGGGTGGGGCTTTGGTTTCCCGGGCGTTTCCGCACCCTCCTCAGCGCCCCGCCATGGAGTGGCTTCGGTCACCCAGGCTTTATTGTGGTTGGCAGGGAGGGTTCTGTGGGGGGCGCTCGGTTATGGCCTTGGCCTTGCTCGGGGCCTTGGGGCTGTTCGGCCAGGCAGCTTGGGGAACAACAACAACAACAACAACAACAACTACTATGTAGTACTAATTTTGATAAGTTAATTTGACATTATATTGTGTTTGTCCCAGTTTTGGTTTGTTTAGTTTGAAAGTTTTACATTTTAACCCTCGCACGTTTTTGACGCAATGTTGAGCCTATTAGGGATACTTTAAAGCCTTTGTTACCATCAGGGGTATTTAGAAACCTTTAGTTTAGTTACTTCAACCTCTGCAGTTGTCTTTGAGTTAGCTGTGGGCAGAAAACTAATTTTGGAGAGGTAATTATAAGAGTGAGAGAACTCTATTTATCATTGCTAATCTGGCAACCTCTACGTCATAAAAACTTGAAAGGGTTAATAATAGTAGTACTGTACCGTAATGTAAATGTTGATGATAATCCGCATGAAGTTATTTGCCATACACCATAAGGTCAGTACTCTTATATAGTCGTAACAATGGTAATATTAATGATAAGGATAATCATCATCCAAATTTTTCTACCAAAAATTTTATAAAATTATCTTAAAGTGTGGTCTGGGAAAGTATTACATATGTGGGCTCGTCCATTTCAGGTGTCGGAGAAGGGCGGAAGTATAGCAGAAGGACTGTTGACTTGTGGAACTCCTCGGGTAACAGTTAGCCTTGATAACGCCACCATTACCGCAGCTCACCACAACCTTACAACTGCCGGCAACAATAACCATACTCTCTACAAGACTCTGGTTCAAAGTCTGGTCGAACATCTACAGTCTACGGCTCTGTAAGTTATCTACATCTACCACCGCCACCCCCAGGAGAAAAAAAACAAAAAATAGAAAAATGGGGATTGGGCCAGAGTAAATAGATAGATAGAAATAGACCTTCCCTAGCTCTAATCTACTGTGTAAAACCTTGGATATTACAGTATTTATATTAACTCTTATGTGGTGATGGGCTGGTCTATCAGAGTGAGAGCTGAGCGATCTCTGCCATACCCATAGCTTACTCTGACTGTTCCTTTTACTTATATATCTTCTAGATCTCAAGTGACGGCGTCTCTTCCGTGGATTTACCTCCCTACTGCCAACCTAGAAGTTGGCAGATTGAGAGCCAAAGTGTCACATTTTTCCCTTGCCCCTCAACTTTCCCTTCATAATTGCTGAGGGGCACAGGGCCTTGGGTGGAGCTTTGGTTTCCCGGGCGTTTCCGCACCCTCCTTAGCTCCCTGCCTTGGAGTGGCTTCGGTCACCCGGGCTTTGTTAGTGGTAAGCAGGGAGGATTTTGTGGGGGTGCTCGTTTATGGCCTTGGCCATGCTCGAGACCTTGGGGCTGTTCGGCCAGACAGACTGGGGAACAACAACAACAACAACAACTCTAAACCTTTACTTGCCATGCCCTCTCTTCATCTTCTGAACTTGGCCTCGGTATTCCGCTCACTATCTGCGATAACTACTAGGTCAACAACAACAACAACAACTACTAGGTCATCTGCATATTATATGTAAAACTTGCAAAATAAACAAATAACATAAAATAACAGTTCCCAGGGGAGCCTACCTCTCAAATCACCAAATAGTGCCTCCAGAACTATAACAAAGAGGAGAGGGCTTAACACAGAGCCCTGGTGAACTCTAACACAAACTGTAAACTCCTCACTCAGTACACCTTTCACCCTCACTGCCGTTTGTGAGTCCTCGTACATCTTCATTATCACACGCACCAGCCACTCCTCTACGCCAGGATTTCTCATAGCCCACTGTACAACATCTCTGGGCTCCCTATCAAAGGTCTTCTCCAGGTCTACAAACACAAGATACAGATCCCTATCTTTAAGTTGTTGTAGTCCCCCAGACTTTCTGGCCGAAAAGTCCCGAGTCCGGTATACTGAAGCCGCCCCAGATGCTCGGGCCCCCTAAGGGGCCAGGGTGAGATGAGATCTGTCTCTGAGAGGGCAGCTGGGGAGGGGATCATCAGCCCACAGGCTTGCACCCCCGGGCCAATGACCCCACCGTCCACAGCCCCCCTTGCAGTGCCACCCGATCGGGCGATCTCACCAGCACCTTGAAGGAAAAGTATGTATGTATGTATATACTCAGGCACATACCCCATAGCTGGTGGTGGCCGACTCGAGACAGAGCCCGAACAGAAACAACATTTAAAGTTCCAATTCTTAGTGTCCGGGACCACTTTCGCGTTCCCTCGCCCATTTCTCTGTCTTCCCTAGTAGGTGAATTTTACAAGGGGAGGAGGATTCCTAGCCACCCACCCCCAGAAGGAAAAGTAGTATAGTAAAAGAGATGGACAGAAACGGCTAAGGTTGGGTAGAGGATGCCAAACCTCACTCTGGACAGGACCAGCTTGTGTATGGCCACCCTCATTATGGGGAGTAAGGCATCCGCAAATAGATAGATAGATAGATATACAGTAGATAGATAGATATATAAATAGATAGATAGATAGATAGATAGAAGATAATGCTAAAACATTAAGCCCTATGAATGTAACTGATTGGTTTGTATTGGTGAATCTGATCCATCAACAACAACCAATCATTATAAGTACAGTACAGTGTACAGTACAGTACAGTACCAAAATGATGGGGTCAGACGAAACGGGACGAACTATGGGCGGGAAAGTACAGTCTGTCCATTGCAAGCACAGTTCCATACTTCTGCTACCTTCTATATTACTTCCAATAGGCTAGCACAACACTTGAATTTCCTAATATTAATCATGTGTATTAAACAGATAACATAGACATTGGTATTTACTCGTTGTTGTTGTTGTTCCCTAAGCTGCCTGGCCGAACAGCCCCGAGTCCCTGAGAAAGGCCATGGCCACGATCGGGCTTTCCCACAGAGCTCTCATTGAGTGTAGATTGTGTTGTTGGCGTAAGTGGTTGTGTGAAATGCAGTCTTCTATGATGTGTTTAATGGTATGGGGTGCTGTGGTATTTAATGGTATGGGGTGCTGTGGTATTTAATGGTATGGGGTGCTGTGGTATTTAATGGTATGGGGTGCTGTGGTATTTAATGGTATGGGGTGCTGTGGTATTTAATGGTATGGGGTGCTGTGGTATTTAATGGTATGGGGTGCTGTGGTATTTAATGGTATGGGGTGCTGTGGTATTTAATGGTATGGGGTGCTGTGGTATTTAATGGTATGGGGTGCTGTGGTATTTAATGGTATGGGGTGCTGTGGTATTTAATGGTATGGGGTGCTGTGGTATTTAATGGTATGGGGTGCTGTGGTATTTAATGGTATGGGGTGCTGTGGTATTTAATGGTATGGGGTGCTGTGGTATTTAATGGTATGGGGTGCTGTGGTATTTAATGGTATGGGGTGCTGTGGTATTTAATGGTATGGGGTGCTGTGGTATTTAATGGTATGGGGTGCTGTGGTATTTAATGGTATGGGGTGCTGTGGTATTAATGGTATGGGGTGCTGTGGTATTTAATGGTATGGGGTGCTGTGGTATTTAATGGTCATGGGGTGTTGTGGTATTTAATGGTATGGGGTGCTGTGGTATTTAATGGTATGGGGTGCTGTGGTATTTAATGGTATGGGGTGCTGTGGTATTTAATGGTATGGGGTGCTGGTGTTTAATGGTATGGGGTGCTGTGGTATTAATGGTATGGGGTGCTGTGTATTTAATGGTATGTGCTGTGGTATTTAATGGTATGGGGTGCTGTGGTATTTAATGGTATGGGGTGCTGTGGTATTTAATGGTATGGGGTTGCTGTGGTATTAATGGTATGGGGTGCTGTGGTATTTAATGGTATGGGGTGCTGTGGTATTTAATGGTATGGGGTGCTGTGGTATTTAATGGTATGGGGTGCTGTGGGTATTTAATGGTATGGGGTGCTGTGGTATTAATGGTATGGGGTGCTGTGGTATTTAATGGTATGGGGTGCTGTGGTATTTAATGGTATGGGTGCTGTGGTATTTAATGGTATGGGGTGCTGTGGTATTTAATGGTATGGGTGCTGTGGTATTTAATGGGGGTGCTGTGGTATTTAATGGTATGGGGTGCTGTGGTATTAATGGTATGGGGTGCTGTTATTTAATGGTATGGCTGGTGTTTAATGGTATGGGGTGCTGTGGTATTTAATGGTATGGGGTGCTGTGGTATTTAATTGGTATGGGGTGCTGTGGTATTTAATGGTATGGGGTGCTGTGGTATTTAATGGTATGGGGTGCTGTGGTATTAATGGTATGGGGTGCTGTGGTATTTAATGGTATGGGGTGCTGTGGTATTTAATGGTATGGGGTGCTGTGGTATTTAATGGTATGGGGTGCTGTGGTATTTAATGGTATGGGGTGCTGTGGTATTAATGGTATGGGGTGCTGTGGTATTTAATGGTATGGGTGCTGATTTAATGGTATGGGGTGCTGTGGTATTTAATGGTATGGGGTGCTGTGGTATTTAATGGTATGGGGTGTGGTATTTAATGGTATGGGGTGCTGTGGTATTTAATGGTATGCTGTGGTATTTAATGGTATGGTGCTGTGGTATTTAATGGTATGGGGCTGTGGTATTTAATGGTATGGGGTGCTGTGGTATTTAATGGTATGGGTGCTGTGGTATTTAATGGTATGGGGTGCTGTGGTATTTAATGGTATGGGGTGCTGTGGTATTTAATGGTATGGGGTGCTGTGGTTGTTTAATGGTATGGGGTGCTGTGGGTGTTTAATGGTATGGTGCTGTGGTATTTAATGGTATGGGTGCTGTGGTATTTAATGGTATGGGGTGCTGTGGTATTTAATGGTATGGGGTGCTGTGGTATTTAATGGTATGGGGTGCTGTGGTATTTAATGGTGGGGGTGCTGTGGTATTTAATGGTATGGGGTGCTGTGTATTTAATGGTATGGGGTGCTGTGGTGTTTAATGGTATGGGGTGCTGTGGTATTTAATGGTATGGGGTGCTGTGGTATTTAATGGTATGGGTGCTGTGGTATTTAATGGTATGGGTGCTGTGGTATTTAATGGTATGGGGTGCTGTGGTATTTAATGGTATGGGGTGCTGTGGTATTTAATGGTATGGGGTGCTGTGGTATTTAATGGTATGGGGTGCTGTGGTATTTAATGGTATGGGGTGCTGTGGTATTTAATGGTATGGGGTGCTGTGGTATTTAATGGTATGGGGTGCTGTGGTATTTAATGGTATGGGGTGCTGTGGTATTTAATGGTATGGGGTGCTGTGGTATTTAATGGTATGGGGTGCTGTGGTATTTAATGGTATGGGGTGCTGTGGTATTTAATGGTATGGGGTGCTGTGGTATTTAATGGTATGGGGTGCTGTGGTATTTAATGGTATGGGGTGCTGTGGTATTAATGGTATGGGGTGCTGTGGTATTTAATGGTATGGGGTGCTGTGGTATTTAATGGTATGGGGTGCTGTGGTATTTAATGGTATGGGGTGCTGTGGTATTTAATGGTATGGGGTGCTGTGGTATTTAATGGTATGGGGTGCTGTGGTATTTAATGGTATGGGGTGCTGTGGTATTTAATGGTATGGGGTGCTGTGGTATTTAATGGTATGGGGTGCTGTGGTATTTAATGGTATGGGGTGCTGTGGTATTTAATGGTATGGGGTGCTGTGGTATTTAATGGTATGGGGTGCTGTGGTATTTAATGGTATGGGGTGCTGGGGTAAATGGTATGGGGTGCTGTGGTATTTACTCGTTTTCTCCATTTGTTTTTCACTGAAATAAAATCAAAGGAATGGAACATTCCACAGTACCGTACAGTTGGACCAGCTGCTGTCCATGTAAACACAAATTATTGCAAGTTATTTGGCAGCTACATGATGCTGCAATCACTAGCTATTATGTTAACTGCATAATAATGTTGCAGACTATTTATATAATGCATAATGAAGCATTTTATCACAGACCGTGAGTGGGGATAATATTTTACGGCCAATCACACACAAGGCCCCTCAGCGAGGATGATGCTTAGAAAGCCTATCACGGGCGTCGTTACAAACCTCCACTAGGTGCCAGGTGCACAGCTCATCTGAATGGAGTATAGTGGGGCTAAACATTAGGGAGAAGGGGGTCCAGAAAAACGGCCTGCCTCCCCTTAAATAGCTCACAAACCACTACAGTAATCCAGCTAAAATTTCTGCCATTTGGGAAGGGTCAGCCAGGGAATAAGTATGGACATTTACAGCCCATTTGTTCCAGACCCTGTTCCAAAGAAGTAGGCAAAAATTATAACTCACAAACAAGCTAACAACTATAGTAATCCAGCTAATATTTCTACCATTTGGGAAGGGTCAGCCAGGAATAGGTGTGGACATTTACAGCCCATTTGTTCTAGCCCTTTCTGAGTTAGAGAGGTTAGGGTTGATTTGTGAGCTACCTATAATGAATGACCTATACCACACTTGCTGATATATTTTACTAAACAATATGTATTTACGGTCATCTCCCAATATTCATCTCTAACTTCCTTACCAAACGCACTTTCCAAACTCGTGTGGAGAATATTCTTTATGCCATCTTCCCTCTCCACAATGGCATACCCCAGGACAGTGTACCAAGTAGCATGCTTTTTTGCCATCGCCATAAATCGTGTTATCCGCCAACTGTCGCCAGGCGTTCGTGGATCCTTGTACAGTAGAATCCCTTATATCCAAAAATCACGAGTCTCACGAATTTTCGGAATTACGAAAATTTCGGATATTTGAAAATTAGGCCTAATTAGGTCTAGGATGCCTAGGAAGTCCAAAATATCAAAGTAAAGTTACCTACCTATGTTTAACTAACCATTAAATGTTTACTAACATAGAAGAACATGGCAAGCAAGCTAAACAAATCTCTGGTACATTAAATAATCAATGCATATACAAAAAATAAAGTGTTTAACTCACCATTGAAGATTGATGCAGAGGTAGTGCTGTATTCCAGGGTTTTGCCTTTTCCAAACCACCAACAGAGGTAGGCATGTTGGTTCGTTTTTTTTTCAGTGGTTTCCCCAGTAGGCCTATTCCACTATCCATATCAGTAGTGGGTTTTTGTCATCCACTTTCACTAGCCTATGCCACTCGTAAAGCACTTTGTCAAGCTCCACAAATTTAGCTTCTCGTATGGTATGCCGCTTCTCCAAGGTATTCTTAACGTCGGCATTGGCCACAAAGCTCAGCAACTTGTCCTTTTGTTTCCTGATATCATAAAGCGTTGTAGAACTGCAATTATACAGGCGCATCAATGTCGTCCTACTGGTTCCCGCATCCATCTTGTGACATATTTCTATCTTCTGTTTAATGGTGAGCACAACCCTTTTCCTCTTGTTGAAGATCCTGTCGACATCTTGAGTATACCAGGCATTGATTTAGATGATTTTGGAGGCACCATAGCGTAGATGATAGGCGATTCACAGCGATAAACAGGAGCGACACGAGCAAATTGTGCGGACAATGGCAATAGATACAATGATGCCGTGACGACAAAAGAAGGCGGGGGGGCTGCGCGGTGCGACACCTTGCGGTTGGGCCGTAGACTTGCCACCCCGCACGAACGGGAGAGCGGTCTGTTTGAAATTACGGTTGAATCCCGAATTTCTGCGGTTATTTGAGTTTAGGAAAATAGGATGATTATGTACGGTTGACTGAGATTTTCGGAAGTACGAAATACAGTACTGTTATAAGGGATTCTACTGTATTTCAACGATTTTACTATATACTGCACCACCCGCACACTTCGTCATGCTCAACGCATTGTCAACCTCTCCATTCAGAAGGTTGTTGCTTGGGCCTCATCAGTCGGCTTCACGTTTTCAGCGGAGAAGACCAAGGCAATTGTTTATTTCCGAGATAAGCGCTGGCTCCGCGACCAGACCATCGAACTTCGGATGGGGGATTCTCTACGCTCTTTCCACTCGAGCGTTAAATTCCTGGGGTTAATCTTTGACCAACACCTTAATTGGAAAGATCATTTCCATTACATCAAATGTAAAGGCACGCGAGCTCTCGGTCTCCTAAAAAAGCTGTCTCACACTACCTGGGGTACTAGGTATTCCACCATGTTAATGCTTTACAAAGCCGTTGTTCTGTCTATCCTTGATTATGGTTGTCCTATTTATGGTTCTGCCTCGGACTCCGCCTTAAGAACTCTGGATCCTGTTCATACACAAGGCATACGACTTTGCACTGGTGCTTTCTTACAGTTTCTTACAGTAGATCCTCTGGAAAAAGGCAAACTATGCCTGTGTATCCAGCTCAGTACCAGTACTTGCACTGCTGCGGTCGTTCACGGTGTTGGCGGCGGCGGTAGCAGACGCAACATTTTTACTATTCTGTATTTTTGTTTTATAATCAAACTTCAAATCTTGTCTTCCCCATGCTTTATCAAGATTACTTTCAAACTCCCTTATTGATTCGGAATCGACTACATACTGGGGCAGTGCGTTCCACTCATTTACCACTCTATCACAAAATGAGTTCTTTGCCTTCTCAAGCCTATTTCTTTCTTTGTAAATTTTCTTAGAGTGTCCTCTCGTTCTTGTTCCCTCCCGCATCAAGAAGATACCTTCACACACATCCTCATCGTACTTTCCTGACACTGTCTTAAATCTTTCCGATCTTCCCCGACCGTGTCCATCTTAGCCGAAAGTGGAGAACCCCCACTTTCCCTCCATAGAAACTTAGTTACAATGCGTCGTGCTCTAAAGATCCAATATAGTGACTCTCCCACCAATTCCCTTTTCCACATCATTGACGTTTCTACTTTAAATTCACGCTTCCTTTGCTTCGGTCGCCGTGCTACCCTTCTTCTCAATACCACTGGTCTAGATATTTCTGTCTCCCCTCCCATAGATCTTCCTCCCCCTTGGACTGTCTCCCTCCCCAGTGTTTGCATACACCTGTCCTATTTATCTAAGAGGTATCCGTTTGTACCCAGCCACCATCATCAACACGCCCTTGAACACATACGCCGTAAGGGCCCCCATGTTGCCATATACACTGATGGTTCCAAGTCTCCTGCTGGTGTTGGGCTTGCAGCTGTCTCCCGCACTGCCACCCTTCAATTTTCCCTCCCACGACATGCATCAATTTTCACTGCCGAGATCCATGCCATCCAATCTGCCATTGACGTTATTCACGGTCTGCCTCCACAGACGTTTGTCATTTACAGCGACTCCCGTAGTGCTCTTGATGCCCTCAGTACCTATTCTCCCTCCCACATCTTAATATCATCCATCCAGTACTCTCTTCATGTGTTACGCGTAAATGGCGTGAGGGTGCAACTCTGCTGGATTCCCGCCCATATTGGGATTCAGGGTAATGAAGACGCTGATAAGGCTGCGAAAGCTGCTGTTACCAAAACACTCTGGCAGCCTCATCTCCCTTTAGCTGACTGGTTGTCCTTGTTGAAGCCTTATATCCTCTCTACATGGCAGTCTCTTTGGGAGGCTACTCCCTGTACTAATAAACTTTGTGCCCTTAAACCTTCTGTGCGCCCCTGGCCCTCCTCCTTTCAGTCTCGTAGACGTGAGGTAGTACTGTTAACGAGACTCCGAATAGGTCATTCACGTCTGACCCATAGTTACTTAACCCCTCTTTGGCGGGGACCGACTTAAGGCGGTCTAGAGAACCAAGGACTATGTGGCGGGGACCGACTTTAGGCGGTATGCAATTTTGAGCAATAATTGGCTCTGAGAGAGAGACGAGCGGTGGGAGGAGCGCTCCGTAGGTCGGCTCTGACCGTTCGGCACGGCTCCCGCGCGGCAACTGCCCTCCCCTCCACACACATCCACACTCACTACCTTGCTACACAGGGAATTATGTAAGGAAATTACCGTATTTTAGGGATTTTTCCTTCGTGTTGCACGATCGTTGCAAGAGAACGCGTGGTCGTAGAAGGATGGTTCTGATGTCATTAGAAAGCTCAATTATCACCCTTTCACGGATACATAATTGTATTACGCTCAGGCTCTTGTTTATGCATGAAAAAGAGCACAGAAATAAGCTCGTTTAGGGTAAAACCACCCGCTTGGCAGGTAGTAGAAGTTACCGACCTAGCCACTTGTTGAGTGTTAATGTCCACCCCTCATGATCCGTCCCGTGAGTGCACCACTTGTCGTACTCCCCCTCACTATTCATCATGTCTTTAGTAACTGCCCTGCTTATTCCCGTTACCGTACTGCTTACTTTGGTAATAAATCCCTTGCTGACATTTTACCTGACTCACCGACTCTTTCCCATAATCCGGTATCTCCGCCATTTTAACCGCAATGTGATTTAATCCTCCGGGCCAAACCTGTGAGAGTCTTGTTCTAGACTCAGTGGTCTGGTTAAACAAACTTTTAATTAATTCATTAACTAGGGCTGTTAAGGGGAGGCTGGCCGTTTGTTTGGTCTATTAAGGGGAGGCTGGCCGTTTGTTTGGTCTATTAAGGGGAGGCTGGCCGTTTGTTTGGTCTATTAAGGGGAGGCTGGCCGTTTGTTTGGTCTATTAAGGGGAGGCTGGCCGTTTGTTTGGTCTATTAAGGGGAGGCTGGCCGTTTGTTTGGTCTATTAAGGGGAGGCTGGCCGTTTGTTTGGTCTATTAAGGGGAGGCTGGCCGTTTGCTTGGTCTATTAATTCGTGTATTCATATATTTGTTTAGTTTCCTCCCTAGACCTCCATCAAGCTTAGAAAAACACCCCCTAGACCCCCCTTCAAGATAAATTTGTACAATTTTCGGTTGAAAAATGTGCCGGCCAAAGGCCGGATCCTCTTAAAATTGCAGGCTCGCTATCGCTCGCCAGGAAATAATCCACACCTATATGGCACGAAAGGTCTTAAAATTGACAACAAAATGGGGCGATAGGTGTTAAAATTGCCAAACTAATGGGCCGAACGTCTTATAATCTCAAAACTAGTGGGGCTAAACATTAGGGAGAAGGGGGTCCAGAAAAACGGTCTGCCTCCCCTTAACCCCTTCAGTACCATGGCACCTTTTTACCTTTGACTCTGGCTAAAATTAGACAATTTTATGCAGTTTAAGCAGGACCTATTTTATTAAGAGGGTTTATTGAGATGGTTTATTAAGAGGGTTTATTGAGATGGTTTATTAAGAGGGTTTATTGAGATGGTTTATTAAGAGGGTTTATTGAGATGGTTTATTAAGAGGGTTTATTGAGATGGTTTATTAAGAGGGTTTATTGAGATGGTTTATTAAGAGGGTTATTGAGATGGTTTATTAAGAGGGTTTATTGAGATGGTTTATTAAGAGGGTTTATTGAGATGGTTTATTAAGAGGGTTTATTGAGATGGTTTATTAAGAGGGTTTATTGAGATGGTTTATTAAGAGGGTTTATTGAGATGGTTTATTAAGAGGGTTTATTGAGATGGTTTATTAAGAGGCGTTATTGAGATGGTTTATTAAGAGGGTTTATTGAGATGGTTTATTAAGAGGGTTTATTGAGATGGTTTATTAAGAGGGTTTATTGAGATGGTTTATTAAGAGGGTTTATTGAGATGGTTTATTAAGAGGGTTGTTGTTGTTGTTGTTGTTCCCTAAGCTGCCTGGCCGAACAGCCCCGAGTCCCTGAGAAAGGCCATGGCCACGATCGGGCTTTCCCACAGAGCTCTCATTGAGTGTAGATTGTGTTGTTGGCGTAAGTGGTTGTGTGAAATGCAGTCTTCTATGATGTGTTTAATGGTATGGGGTGCTGTGTTACATCCCGGGCAGGCGTCGACAACGGAGTCATCCAGTCTCTTCTGATAGCTCAGGAGAGCTGGATGGTGTCCGCATCTCAGCCTGGCCAGGTGGACTCTGTCCTCGCGAGGAAGGGAGGATTCGGAAGGATGGATTTCGGGAGGTCGTGCATGCAGCTGTGTGTTGTCTGTGAGTGAGTGGATGGATCGGTGAGAGATATGAGTATGGATGTGCTTCTGGAAGTTGGTTCGGGGTGGGCAGGGAGGGAGAGAGGACAATAATTGTGTGTGATACCGTGTGCTGGGTGTTGTTTTGATATTTCTTGGTGTCTGTGGGTGTGTTGCCATGTAGTTTAGTGGGTGGTCTTGGTTCGTGGAGGCTGCTGCCAGGAATTGAGTGCCTCTCATGTCCAGATGGTCTTTGACTTTGAGGATTTTGGTTTCTTGATGTAGGTGATCTGTGGGTGCAGTAGCTGTGCAGCCTGTAATGATCTTCAGGGCTTTGTTTTGAATAGTCTGTAAGGTCTTATGATGTGTTTCAGCTAGGTTAGAAGCCCAGGCTGGGCTTGCGTATTCCATCACTGATCTTATGTATTGTTTATATACTGTGGTGGTAGTTTCTTTGTTGTGTCCAAATTTTGTGTGAGCAAGTGACCTGAGGGCGTTAAGTCTGGGTGTCAGTTTCTTTTTAATGTTTGTGGTGTGCTGTTTGAATGTCATATGAGTATCATATGTTACTCCTAGGATTTTGGGTGTGTGTGTATGTGTTAGGGGTGTGTTGTTTATGGTGAGTTGAGGGATGTATTCGTGTTCTCCTGTCCAACTTGTGAGCAGGGTTGCGGTGGATTTGGCTGGGGCTAGATTAAGTCTGTTTGTAGTGCACCAGCCATGTAGTGTGTTGAGATAGGGTTGAAGGAGATCTGTTGCTCTTTTTGGGTCATGGTGTGTGCATGTGAGTGTTATGTCATCTGCATAGGAGGCTAAGTTTATTTGGGGCGTATTGGGTGTAGTTATATCGTGCATGTACAGATTAAAGAGTGCGGGCGATAGGACGGATCCTTGTGGGACTCCGTTTGGAAAGTTTCTGATTTTAGATGACTGACCGGCAAAAGATACGTGTGCACATCTGCCTGCTAGGAAGTTGGCCAGCCACCGTTTTGTGTTGTTGTGCATGTTTGTGTTGTAGATTTTGTTTGTTAGGTTGTGGCGGGGGATGGCATCGAAGGCTTTACTAATGTCGAGTGTGGCTAATAGTGATCTGTGTGGTGGTCTAGCTGAATTGATGCCGTCGAAAGCTCTTTGTGTAAGGTCTGTGAGAAGAGTGTTTGTGGAGTGCAGTGGCCTAAAGCCATGTTGTGTTGGAGCTAGGGGTAGGTCAGGTGTAATTAGTTGTAATACTAGGCGTTCCATGACTTTGGAGGGGGAGCAAAGGAGTGTGATGGGGCGGTGCGAGGAGGGTAGCGTGGGGTCTTTGTTGGGTTTGGGGAAAGTGATGATGATACCATGCTTCCAAATGTCTGGTATTGTGTTGTGTGAATAGCTGTAGTTTGATATGTTAGTGAGTGCTTGTATGCCTTGTGGTCCCAGGTGTCTGAGGTGTATGTTGCTTATGTTGTCTAGGCCACAGGCGGGTGAGTGCTTGAGATTGTTGATGATATGCTTTGTCTGGTGATTGGTGAAGGGTGTATAGTCAGGGTCTGTGGGGAATTGTCTCTTACGTCGGATGACACGTCGGTCGTCTTTGTGAGGTTTTAGGTGGCTGACATGTGAAAAGTGATTGATGAGAGTGTTTGCTTGTTGTTTACATGAAGGAGTAGAGTCTGTTGTTGTGATTGCAGCATGTGATTGTGTTGTGTTGCTGTTGGAAAGTGTGATGCTGTTTAGTGTTTTGTATAGTTTTTTGGGGTTTGTTTTGTGATCAAGTGTTTGTAGGAAGTTATTCCAATTTAGTTTTTGTTGTTCTTGTATTTTGTTGTTAGTTTGGGTGTTGAGTGCTTGAATTTGTTGTGTGATGTCTTGTGTGTGGGGTGCTGGGGAGTGTTTCAGTATGTCACGTTGTCTGATGAGGTTTTGAATTTCTGGTGTGAAGTTGGGGTTGTGTCTTTTTCTGTTACCTCTTGGAATGTGTTTCTTGTCAGCGTTTTGGATAGTTTTATTGAGTATGTGTACAGCATTGTTGATGTTAGTGATGGGTGTACTGTTTAGAGTTGTGAAGTGTTGTTCTGTCTCATTTGTGAATGCTTCCCAGTTAGTTTAATTGGTGTATGTGTGTTTGTGGCTAGCTGGGGTGAGTCTGGTTTTGGTGGTGATAATGATCGGGAGGTGGTCAGAGCCTAAGGTTCTGACCACCCTCCAGGATGTTGTGGGGGCGAGTTCTGGGGAGCAAAAGGTGATGTCTGGAGATGATGGGTTATAGAGGGCTTGGTGAGGAATATGGGTATGTTGATGGATGTCGTTAAGGATGATGAGGTTATCGGTTTGGTTTTGTAGTACCAGCCCTCTGTCTGTGTCGGGGTTGTCGACAAACCAGGCCGACGTCTTGGCGTTGAAGTCACCACCCAGGATGATGTGTGGGGTGTGTGGGGTGTTTGTGATGTGTTGTAAGTGTGGTCTGTATTCATTTGGTACTGTAGGGGATGTTTGGGGAGGGATGTATGTGTTTATGATGGTTATGTTGGAGTTGTTGCCAGTGCGTATTTTAATTGACTGTATTTCTGTTGTGTTATCATTTGGGGGGAGGAGTGATTTGGTTTGTACACTGGTTACTATGTATGATATTTCTTTGTGTACCAGGGTGATGAGTCCACCGCCCCCGCCGACAGCCCGGTCTTGTCTGATGGTGGTGAAATTATGAAATGTGGGTGTTTTTTGTGTTGTGCGGAGTTTTGTTTCTTGTAAGATGGCAATGTGTATGTTGTGTTGTTTGATGAAGTGTGAGAGTTCGTGTTTCTTTGTGTTGATGCCATCTATGTTCAGTTGAAGAATGTTAATGTTATGTGCACGATGTATGTTGGGTGCTGCTGCACGAGGAGGGGGTGGGGGGGGGGGTGATGGGGGGGGTGGGGGTGAGGGAGGGGCTGGGGGTTGGGATGGGTGAGGTGGGGGTGGGGATTGGGGAGCAGGAGATGGGGGTTGGAATGGATTAGGATGGGGTGTGGTGTGTTGAGTTGAGGATGTGGATGGTATGGGAAGGTTAGGTGGGTTAGGGAGGAGAGGTGGACGGGTTTTAGGGGGGGGAGTGGATGATATGGGAAGGTTAGGTGGGTTGGGGAGGAGAGGTGGACGGGTTTTAGGCGAGGGATTTGACTGGGAGAGGGAGGGGCATGAGGAACAGGTCCAGGTGTTTGTGTAGTGTTTCTTGGAGGCAAGTGTTGTGCAGGTGAAGTGGGTCCAGTTCCCACATGAATTGCAGAGAACTGAACCCTTAGTATGGCGACTCGAAGTGATGGGTTTTGAGCAAGTTGGACATATGTATGTGAACGTGGGTCCTGGGTTGCTCTCAATGTCTCCGGCTAGAAGAAGTCTTCGAGAAATGACAGCCGGAGAGTCATTTCTCGGTGTAGGAAAAACTGTGTGATGTGTGTGTGTGGTGTGAGAGGTGTGGAAATTCCCGGCGCGACCGAAGCCGCTCCAAGGACCCGTGCCCCCAGGGAGGGGGCAGGGGATGGTTGTGACGGTTTGGCTCCCGAAACTGCTCCCCGCGGACGGCATCCGGTTTTCCTCCACTGGTCGTTGATTTTGTCTTCGGCTGTGGAGGGTCGGCAGCCATCCGCGGTTGGCAGCCTCGGGAGGTGGCCCCACGGCGTAGACGCCGCCACATCAGGACCTAAGATTAAGAGGGTTTATTGAGATGGTTTATTAAGAGGGTTTATTGAGATGGTTTATTAAGAGGGTTTATTGAGATGGTTTATTAAGAGGGTTTATTGAGATGGTTTATTAAGAGGGTTATTGAGATGGTTTATTAAGAGGGTTTATTGAGATGGTTTATTAAGAGGGTTTATTGAGATGGTTTATTAAGAGGGTTTATTGAGATGGTTTATTAAGAGGGTTTATTGAGATGGTTTATTAAGAGGGTTTATTGAGATGGTTTATTAAGAGGGTTTATTGAGATGGTTTATTAAGAGGGTTTATTGAGATGGTTTATTAAGAGGGTTTATTGAGATGGTTTGTACCCCTTTGAATCCTAGAGGTAATTATAATGTAAAACTTGCAAAATAAACAAACCAAAACTTATACCAACACAGTAAAAAGACAAAAATAACTTATCAATATCGCTATGTGGAAACAACGCTTACTAAAACAAAATTTATGAAATAAAAGAACACAATCCACCACATAGGGTGTACATTATTACATGAGCAAGTTAATCTGGGTCCCAAGAAAAACTAATCGCACACATAACAACGCACTATCGTCACGTTCAAGGAATTAGTCAATTTGAGAAGTCCGGGACGTTACAGTCTCGCTGTTGCTCGCCAGGAAAAAAAATCAACACCCTAATGGCACGAAAGGTCTTAATTTTGACGAAGAAATGTGGTGAAAGGTCTTAAAATCCCTAAACAAATTGGTTACACTTCTTAAAATCTGAAAAATAATGGGACTTAAAATGAGGTAGAAGGGAGACCAGAAAAAAATCTCATCTTCCCTTAAGTCATATCTGACTTAAGTCATTACGTTTATAGTCAACCTCAACTGAAATGAGCTCCAAGGAGGTCAAGGTCGCCCTGTGCGGTGGTGCCACATTTTTACCAAAACAAACCTATTAGAAAACGGGGAATGAGGGTTAGTGACCGTCTTACCTGGGTGATGTTGTTGTCGTTGTTTGAGACCCTTTAAAGCATTGCCATTACTCGTATCCAGCTCTCTCGCTCTCTCTCTTTTGATGGGATTACATTGTGCTATATTGCATTTTGGAGATTGTGTATGTATGTGTGTTTGTGTGTGTATCTGTAGGGGTGTGTGTGAGTGCGTGTGTAGCCAACAGAACCGCATTGACATTACTTGGCAACGTCCATAAATTGTTCCATAAATTTAATCTTTTTAGGGTCAATTATTGTGACTGTATTCTAAAATTTGACATCAATAATTTTAATCAAGCATTTTTAACTGAAGTTTCTTGTATAACCTCTGCTTACTTTTTGTCTGTATTTATTGTTTATCTTTTTCTTTTTCTATTATTATTATTATTAATATTAATATTGATGATTTTTTAAATTTATTGTTCTTGTTAAAAGAGTACTCTTTGTTTAAATCTGTTGTTACTTCATATTTTGCAATTATTTGTCTTTATATTATATGTATTCATTGTCGATAGTATCAATTGCTTACTTTTGCGATTTCCTTAGTTTATTTGTGCTATAAATGTAGGTTATTTGTAGGGTAGTTATTGATAGGGGTCACTTGAGGCATGCTATGCTTACAGGTACCTACCCGATAGCACTATCGTTAGTGAGTGCTGTACTGTATTTTATATATTATTTTGTAATAGTATAGATATCTTATCAATATTTGTATTTTGTACTATTGTTAATGTCTTGTCATGTTGCAAATTTGATTTTAAATAATATTTTGACATTTAACATGTAGTTTCTTTATTCATGCAGAGTTTAGTCAAATTTGCCAGAACGTCCCGGACTTCCCAAACTTGACTACTTCCTTTAACGTGACGATAGTGCGTTGTTATATGTGCGATTGGTTTGCTTGGGAAACAGATTAACTTGCTCATGTAGTGATGTACACCCTATGTGGTGGATTGTGTTCTTTTATTTAATAATTTTCATTTTAGTAATCGTTGTTTCCACATAGCAATTTTGATAATTTAATTTGACTTTATATTGTCCTTGTCCCAATTTTGGTTTGTTTAGTTTGCAAGTTTTACATTTTAAATCATACCACTCCTTCGATCTATTTATAGCTGTCCCCAGAAAAATGGCAACATGTTCTAAATAGCGTGCCAGATGTTGTATAAATTCCTTCTATATATCCTTAAAATGATATGTTTCTTAACACCACATAACCTTTATAAATTGTAATATAATATATATAGTCATAAAAGCTAAAATTAATTTGTTAATAGCCTGAAAAACTAACATTTGTTGTTAAAGCTTTGAATATTTGACAACACCGCACAGGGCGAGGGACACCACCTTGTAGCTCATTTCATAGGAGGATGACTATAGCTTGCTCTGTATTAATGTCTGCCAGATATTCAATAGGGTCGGTAAGTTTAGGAATATGTTTGTATATCTCACTCTCTGTGCTGTAATAATGTCTGCCAGATGTTGAATAGGGTGGGTAAGCGTAGGAACATGTTTGTATATCTCACTCTCCCTGTGTTGTAATAATGTCTGCCAGATGTTGAATAGGTTGGGTAAGCGTAGGAATATTTTTGTTTAGATATTGCCGATACCAATTATTGATAAAAATATGGTGTGTGCCGAGACCTGACTTATTTGTGCGCCTGTACCCCCCCTCCCCTACAGACTGGCGGACCCACAACATAGCCCTGAACCTGCTGGGGAGTTTGATCCGACCCGAGATAACCTTCCCGGCCGTGGGGGTCCGAGCGATCATGAACAACCTCACCCACGACAACATCCGCATCAGAGAGGTACTTACATGGTTCACTTTTTGGCCGATTTTTGCATGTGTTCATTATTTTTCTAGTTTCCTCCCTAGACCTCCATCAAATTTAAAAAAAACATCCATTAGATCCCCCTTCTAGATTAATTTGTAAATTTTTCTGTAGAAAAATTTCCGGCCAAAGGCCGGTTCTTCCAACTATCACTATCGTTCGCCAGGGAAAAAATTGACACCTAAATAGCACGAAAGGTCTAAATATCTCTCTCTCTCACTCACTCACTCACTCACTCACTCACTCACTCTCTCTCTCTCTCTCTCTCTCTCTCTCTCTCTCTCTCTCTCTCTCTCTCTCTCTCTAATATCTCACTCCCTCTCTCTTTTATATCTCTCTCTCCCTCTATCTTTCTCTTTTATCTCTCTCTCTCTCGCTCACATTAACTCTCTCTTTCTCTCTCTCTCTCTCCCCCACCGTAGACCTCCATCTTCTACCTGCCGTGGATCTTGAAGAACCAGAAGCGTCGCCATCACAAGATCGAGGTTGACGTGTGCCGAGTGAGTGGGGTGGATAGTCTGCCACAGACCCCGCGGCCGGGCGACTCCAGACCGGACAACAGGTCAGTCTTAAGGGAGCCCAGACGGTATTGTGCAGCATAATTGTCTGGTTCGGCTCAATGGTTTAAGGAAGGGGTTTAGTTTGCTCTCTAAACCTCCATCAAACT
This sequence comes from Paralithodes platypus, assembly GCA_032716605.1. Classification (NCBI taxonomy): domain Eukaryota; kingdom Metazoa; phylum Arthropoda; class Malacostraca; order Decapoda; family Lithodidae; genus Paralithodes; species Paralithodes platypus. The sequence continues at coordinate 343,941 of CM064542.1, read as the reverse complement.
TAAAAAACACCCAAATAATAAATATAATATAAATTTGGTCATTTTTTGGTAGAAAAATGTCCCGGCCGAAGGCCGATTCCTCTTCAAATACTGCGCAGGCTCACTATCGCTCGGCAGGACAAAAATTGACACCTAAATGGCACGAAAGGTTTTAATATTGGCAAAGAAATGGGGCAAAATGTCTGAAAATTGCCAAACTAATGGGGCAAATGTCTTAAATCTCCTAACTAATGGGGCTAAACATGAGGGAGGAGGAGGACTGGAAAAACCAACTGCCTCCCCTTAACCTGGCGTGTCTATCGGCTACGTGTATCGATGCCTTGAACCCGGTAAAGTTATCATAGCACTGTACGGTGGCGCTAATAAGTCATGTCTCAGCTGTCATTATGTTTGGCTCGCTCTGTGCTGTATTAATGTCTGTCAGATGTTGAATAGGGTGGGTAAGTGTAGTAATAAGTCATGTCTCACCTGTCATTATGTTTGGCTCGCTCTGTGCTGTATTAATGTCTGTCAGATGTTGAATAGGGTGGGTAAGTGTAGCGCTAATAAGTCATGTCTCAGCTGTCATTACGTTTGGCTCTCTCTGTGCTGTATTAATGTCTGTCAGATGTTGAATAGGGGGGTAAGTGTAGCGCTAATAAGTCATGTCTCAGCTGTCATTATGTGGCTCGATCTGTGCTGTATTAATGTCTGTCAGATGTTGAATAGGGTGGGTAAGTGTAGCGCTAATAAGTCATGTCTCAGCTGTCATTACCTTTGGCTCGCTCTGTGCTGTATTAATGTCTGTCAGATGTTGAATAGGGTGGGTAAGTGTAGCGCTAATAAGTCATGTCTCAGATGTCATTACGTTTGGCTCGCTCTGTGCTGTATTAATGTCTGTCAGATGTTGAATAGGGTGGTCAGTGGCGCTAATAAGTCATGTCTCAGATGTCATTACGTTTGGCTCGCTCTGTGCTGTATTAATGTCTGTCAGATGTTGAATAGTGTGGGTAAGTGTAGCGCTAATAAGTCTGTCTCAGCTGTCATTACGTTTGGCTCGCTCTGTGCTGTATTAATGTCTGTCGGATGTTGAATAGGGTGGGTAAGTGTAGCGCTAATAAGTCATGTCTCAGCTGTCATTACGTTTGGCTCGCTCTGTCCTGTATTAATGTCTGTCAGATGTTGAATAGGGTGGGTAAGTGTAGGAACGTGTTGGTATATCTCGCTCAAAAAGAAGAAATCGTGTGTAAATATTGCCGATACCAAATGTTGATCAAAACATACTTGGTGCCGAGACATGACTTATTAGCGCCACTGTACAGGTCTCCCTCACCATCCGATGAGTTACCATATTATTTTAGGTGTTTGGGATTGGGTTTTGGCTGGTCCCAGAACGCATCCCCATTTACCCATTAAATTTAGGGTTGGCTATATGATTTTTCTATTTAAGGGGAGACTGGCCGTTTGTTTGGTCTATTACATAATTTATTCACATATTTTTTTTAGTTTCCTCCCTAGACCTCCATCAAGCTTAGACAAACACCCCCTAGACCCCCCCTTCAAGATAAATTTGTACATTTTTCGGTAGAAAAATGTGCCGGCTGAAGGCCGGTTCCTCTTAAAATTGCAGGCTCGCTATCGCTCGCCAGGATATAATCGACACCTAAATGGCACGAAAGGTCTTAAAATTGACAACAAAATTGGGGCGAAAGGTGTTAAAATCGCCAAACTAGTGGGCCGAACGTCTTAAAATCTGAAAACTAATGGGGCTAAACATTCGTCCCTGGTTTGGTTTGTTTATTTTGCAAGTTTGACATTATAATTAGGGAGAAGGGAGTCCAGAAAAACGGTCTGCCTCCCCTCAAGATCGGGTTTTCAGGAACGTTTTCAGGGAGAGCTGTACCAACCAGCGTCACCCGCGCTATAGTCTATCCGCTGTCAGTAGGCCAGACATCATGACCTCTATCCTCTGTAACTCAAAAAGGGCTTGAGCTAATTGGCTGTTCATTTCCACATCTATTCCTTGGCTGACTCTTCCTAACTGGTTGTTGTTCCCCATGCTGCCTGGCCGAACAGCCCCAAGGCCCTGAGTAAGGCCAAGGCCATAACCGAGCGCCCCCACAGAACCCTACCCGCCGACCACAATAAAGCCTGGGTGACCGAAGCCACTCCATGGCGGGGAGCTGAGGAGGGTGCGGAAACGCCCGGGAAACCAAAGCCCCACCCAGGGCCCTGTGCCCCTCAGCAATTATGAAGAGAAAGTTGAGGGGCAAGGGAAAAATGTGACGCTTTGGCTTCCAATCTTGGTAGATTGGGAGGTCAATCCACGGAAGAGACGCCGTCACTCGAGATCTAGAAGATATATAAGTAAAAGGAACAGTCAGAGTAAGCTATGGGTATGGCAGAGATCGCTCAGCTCTCACTCTGATAGACCAGCCCATCACCACATCCTAACTGGTAGAAATATTAGCTGGGTTACTCTAGCATCATCCAAGCTATAGGGCCTAGTTCATTCATTAAAATGTAAAACTTGCAAACTAAACAAACCAAAATTGGGACAAGGACAATATAAAGTCAAATTAAATTATCAAAATCGCTGTGGAAACAACGCTTACTAAAATGACAATTATTAAATAAAAGAATATTATAAGGAGGTGAAAGATCTTAACTTCTATCCTCCATGACTCACAAACTACTAGACTAATCCAGTTCATATTTCTACCATTTAGGAAGAGTCAGCCAAGGAATAGGTGGGGGAATTTATGGCCCATTTGTTCCAGCCCTTTTAAAGTTATAGAGGATAGAAGTTAAGGGGAGGTATTTAGTTTGTTCCCTAGACCTCCATCAACCTTAAAATTACACCCCCTCGAGTCCCTTTCAAGATAAATTTGTACATTTTTCGGTAGAAAAATGTCCCGGCCGAAGGCCGTTTCCTCTTAAATTACAGGCTCGCTATCGCTCGCCAGGATAAAATAGACACCTGAATTGCACGAAAGGTCTTAATATGGGGTGAAAGTTCTTAAAATCGCTAAACTAATGGGGCAAACATTTTATAATATCAAAAGCAATGGGGCTAAACATGAGGGAGAAAGGGGTCCAGAAAATAAGCCCTCGAGTGGAGATCTCCCCTTAAGATCTCTGGCCTACTTCTATAAATGGCCTAGAGTTGGTCGGCTACACGTATCGGAGCCGTGAGTCACCTACAAGTTATCACAGTATAAGACTGGACACAAATGGGAGCTTTAAGGGGAGGCAGACCGTTTTTCTGGACCCCCTTCTCCCTCATGTTTAGCCCCACTAGTTTTGAGATTATGAGACGTACACCATATGAGGAGGAGCACTTTATTGCCAATGTTTGGCAGATAGCTTCTTCAGGTTAAGCCGCTGTCACACAAGCCATTTTTCCGTCAATTTTCTATGAGCAAGTTTTTTCTCACACTATTTCGGGACTTTTGGCACTGGTATCGGCAATTAGACTGAAGGTAGATGATAAAGCGTGGCTGGATTCTGATATAACGGAGATATTAAAGCTGTCAAACTACAATTGCTCGTAAAAATTGACGGAAAAAGCGCTCGTGTGACTTCCCCTTTACTGAAGACCTGAAGTGACCTGAAGAAGCGCTTCTTATCTGTGAAACATTGTCAATAAAGAGCTCCTCCTCCTCATATGCTGTCAATAAAGAGCTCCTCCTCCTCACATGCTGTTTATGGCCTTTGAATATTTTTTGTTTTTCAAGAATGTAAGTGAGGCCAGAGGCCATCCCAAGATATTTATAGGGGTGGGACCTAGGGGCCTCGGAGCACCCCACCAGTACCAACCGCAGGGACGCAATCCTTACGTGCACACGGCACTACGGTTGGCCCGGTATTATGGGCCTAGTGATAGGGCAGCCTCCCGGTGCGCTACCTCCGGGTTTGGGCCCCTGTACTACTTGGTGTAAAGTGCCAGTCTGTAAAGACACTACAGTATGCCCTGTACCCTCTAGGTCCTCCTGGCCAGGGTGCACCCCCAGGAGGCCAGAGCTGGGCCTGAGGTAGGTCACTCCACGTCAGTGAGCCGCCATTAGGCAGAGTTTGAAGCATATTTTACGTGGGGTGCCTGCTCTAGCTAGCCCCCAACCACAGTTGTTGGCTGTGGGCCTAGCGGCCCTAGCTTTTACCCAAAGGTGCTTAACCTACAAGGCACCAAGCATAGCTGTTTGTATGGAGTTTGCTGCCCTAGATAGGTTGTAGTACAGTAGTATAGTAAGAAGAATGGCTGGCTACCACATTTGTTGACAACACTTTATTGCAGTATTGTTATTATTATTATTGAGATATTACATATTTTATTATTATTAAGGTACATATTGTTTATATTATTACTGTATTATTATTATTGTTCCAGTTGGTTGCAGTACAGCAGTAAGAAGACAGTAACAACCGAGGCAGAATGGGAGAAGAATACCTTTGTTGAGAAGACCTTCTATGGATGGTTTACATGGCCAAAGTAAGTAGTACAAGGGTGGTCTGTTTGGACCCTCCCACTCTAACTCTAATTCATATTTTTTTCACCAACTAACTTCACTTCTAAACTCAATTAATGAAATCAACAAATACATGTGGCACTCCAAGGACTCGAACCTAGGATACTCACACCGAAATTCCGCGTATTTATGCATTACGCTACCAAGTGCGATAGGTCTCATGGAAGGCACGGTATTTAAATATGTAAAATTAACCCTTCAAATACTGTGCCAGTGCCGGTAAATGTCTCAAAATTGGATGACACATAGAAAGTAGCAGTATCTCCCTGTACCACATCCTCCAGTCAGAGTAAGCTATGGGTATGGCAGAGATCGCTCAACTCTCACTCTGATAGCCCAGCCCATCACCAACTTATAATTTTCTAGATCTTAAGTGACGGCGTCTCTTCCGTGGATTGATCTCTCTACTGCCAACCTAGAGGTTGGCAGATTGAGAGCCAAAGCGTCACATTTTTCCTTTGCCCCTCAACTTTCCCTTCATAATTGCTGAGGGGCACAGGGTCTTGGGTGGGGCTTTGGTTTCCAGGGCGTTTCTGCACCCCCCTCAGCTCCCCGCCTTGGAGTGGCTTCGGTCACCTGGGCTTTATTAGTGGTAAGCAAGGAGGGTTTTGTAGGGGCTCTCGGTTATGGTCTTGGCCTTGCTCGGGACCTTGGGGCTGCTCGACCAGACAGCCTGGGGAACAACAACAACAACCACATCCGTCCTGTCGCCCGCACTCTTCAACCTGTACATGCATGATATAACTACACCTCATACTGTACACCCCAAATAAACATGCAGACAACATAACAGTCACATGCTCACACCAAAACCCAGACACAGCAACACTTCTCCTTCAACCCTATCTCAACACACTACATGACTGGTGCACTACAAACAGACTCAAGTTAGCCCCAGCCAAATCCACTGCAACCCTCCTCACAAGCTGGACAGCCGAACACAAATACACCCCGCAACTCACCATAAACAACGCACCCCTAACATACACACACTCACCCAAAATCCTAGGAGTAACATACGATTCTTTAATGACATTCAAACAACATACCACAAACATGATAAATAAACTAACACCCAGACTTAATGCCCTCAGGTCACTTGGCCACACAAAATTTGCAGCACTGGCTGCACAGCTACGACACCCACAGATCACCTACATCAAGAAACCAAAGTCCTAAAAGTCAAAGACCATCTGAACATGAGAGGCACCCAATTCCTGGCAGCAGCCTCCTCAAACCAGGACCACCCACTACACTACATGGCAACACACCCACAGACACCATGAAATATCAAAACAACACCCAGCACACACTATCACACACAAATGAACGACAAACGTAATGAAGCCATAGAACTCTTAAATTCTGATCTAAATACTATTTCCAATTGGGGCAGAGAAAACCTTGTTAACTTTAATGCTTCCAAAACCCAATTTCTCCATCTATCTACCCGTCAGGATCTCCCAGCGGACTATCCCTTATTCTTCAACAATACAAAAATCAACCCTTCATCTTCTCTCAATATTCTTGGTGTCTCTTTTTCTTCTGCTCTCATTTGGAAGGACCATATTAACCAGTCTTGCTAAGGCAGCCTCCCAGAAGCTGGGTGTGCTCAACCGCCTTAGGGGTTCTTTTCCCCTGCACAGCTTCTTGCTCTGTACAGGGGCATAGTGCGCCCTTGTATTGAGTATTGTTCACATGTGTGGGGAGGTCCTCTCACACCGCTCTCCCTAGACAAAGTTGAAAGGAAGGCCTTTCGTATCATTAACTCCCGTCCACTCACCAACTCTCTGCAATCTCTCTCTCTCCGCCGCAATGTTGCATCTCTCTCGCTATTCTATCGCTACTATAATAATCAGTGTTCCTCAGAGCTATCCCAGTGCAACCACCTCCTTTACGTAGGGCACGTGGTACCCGTCTTGCAACTCAATCCCACCCCTACTCTGTGCAACTCTCCAACCCAAGAGTGAAACGTTACTCTCAAACTTTCTTCTACTCAACAGCTGAGCTCTGGAACTCTCTCCCAGAATCAGTCTTTCACTCTTGTGTAGACTTAAATTGCTTCAAACTCCGTGTGTCCAGGCATTTTGGCTCGAACGTCCCTTGATTTTGGCCCTGTCACTCTTTCAACTATGGGAGGCACTCGCTATAGGCAGTTATGCCTTTTGCCTCCCTCAATCACATAGAAAAAAAAAAAAAAAAAAAAAAAAAAAAAAATACTGTCCTCTCTCCCTCCCTGCCCACCCCAAACCAGCTTCCAGAAGCACATCCATACTCATATCTCTCGCCGTTCCATCCAATCACTCGTAGACAACACGCAGCTGCAGGCACGACCTCCCGAAATCCATCCTTCTGAATCCAACCTTCCTCGCGAGGACAGAGTCCACCTGGCCAGGCTGAGATGTGGGCACCATCCAGCTCTTCTGAGCTATCAGAACGTCGACGACACCTGCCTGGGATGTAACACAGCACCCCATACTATTGGACACATCCTTGAAGACTGCATTTCACACAATCACTTATGCCAACAACACAATCTACACTCCTTGAGAGCTCTGTGGGGAAGCCCGACCGTGGCCATGGCCTTCCTTCGGGATTCGGGGCTGTTCGGCTAGGCATCTTAGGGAACGACAACAACAACAACAACAACAACAACCATGTGTACTACTACAGATCCTTCTTAAGCTGCACAAAATCCTCTAAATTTAGCAAGAATAAAATAAAGACGTTTCCGGTACTGAAAGGGTTAAACACAGATCCTTCCTAAGCTGTATAACTGGCTATTAGTAGACAATTTGTTTTCAGATTAGGAGGGGTATTGGAAGTCAGAGGGTTAATTGACCACTTGCGAGTTTCGTTCTATAAGGAAGTTGGAGCCGTAGACATTGATATTATGGGGAGATGGTTCACTTTTTGGCCGATTTTTGCATGTATTCATTATTTTTCTAGTTTCCTCCCTAGACCTCCATCAAATTTAAAAAAAACATCCATTAGATCCCCCTTCTAGATTAATTTGTACATTTTTCGGTAGAAAAATTTCCCGGCCAAAGGCCGGTTCTTCCAACATTACAGGCTCACTATCGTTCGCCAGGGAAAGAATCGACACCTAAATAGCACGAAAGGTCAAAATATCAACGAAGAAATGGGGCGAAAGGTCTTATAATCGACTAACATCGGCAAACATCGGCAAACATCTTAACATCTGAAAACTAATAGGGCTAAACATGAGGGAGAAAGTGGTCCAGAAAACCTGCTGATCCCCCCTTAAGCAGGTAGCAGTACGGGTGTAGTGCATTAAGGGGAGATAGCCACTTGAGGGATTTTTTTCTTGACTCCTTTCTCCCTCATGTTTAGCCCCATTGTTTTCCTAATGTTAAGACGTTCGCCTCATTATTTTGACGATTTTAAGAACTTTCAACCCATTTCTGTCAATTTTAAGACCTTTCGTGCCATTTAGGCGTCGAGTTTATCCTGGCGAGCGATAGCGAGCCTGTAATTTTAGAGGAACCTTTTCTACCGGAAAATGTACAAATTTATCTTGAAAGGGGCTCAAGGGGGTGTAATCTTAAGCTTGATGGATATCTAGGGACCAAACTAAAAACCTCCCCTTAATAAATACATACAATAAACTCCTTTTTATCCAAAATTCAAATAACCAAACATTTCAGTAAACCCAAGTGTTTGCTATCCGTATTTGTCAGTTGTTGTTGTTCCCCAAGCTGCCTGGCCGAACAGCCCCAAGGCCCCGAGCAATTCCAAGGCCATAACCGAGCGCCCCCACAGAACCCTCCCTGCCGACCACAATAAAGCCTGGTTGACCGAAGCCACTCCATGGCGGGGGAGCTGAGGAGGGTGCGGAAACGCCCGGAAACCAAAGCCCCACCCAGGGCCCTGTGCCCCTCAGCAATTATGAAGAGAAAGTTGAGGGGCAAGGGAAAAAATTGCTTTGGCTTCCAATCTTGGTAGATTGGGAGGTCAATCCACGGAAAAGACGCCGTCACTCGAGATCTAGAAAATATATAAGTTAAAGGAACAGTCAGAGTAAGCTATGGGTATGGCAGAGATCGAGTTCACCTCTGATAGACCAGCCCATCACCACAGTACAGTTCTCACTCTGATAGACCAGCCCATCACCACAGTACAGTTCTCACTCTGATAGACCAGCCCATCACCACATGTATTTATCAGTAGTTTTCATTTATTTGAGCCTCTCTGGGTGCTTAATTGCATCAATTTAGCCACTCTCAAGCAGACATAGCTTGAATTAGATGATAATTTGAAGTTAAGACAGCCTAGAAATGGTTTTAAATGCATTGCAAACATTACATTTGGCCATTTTATAACAAATATTTGCTCTATATTGTACTGTACTTTTCGTTATCCGTAAAAATTGCTTATCCAAAATTTCAAAAGATCGTGATTTTTGGATAAAAGGGAGTTTACTGTAAACCAAATTCAACTGATTGTATCCATCATAAACCTACATTGCTATTGTAGCCATCATAAACCTACATTGCTATTGCATCATAAACCTACATTGCTATTGTATCCATCATAAACCTACATTGCTATTGTCCATCATAAACCTACATTGCTATTGTATCCATCATAAACCTACATTGCTATTGTAGCCATCATAAACCTACATTGCTATTGTATCCATCATAAACCTACATTGCTATTGCATCCATCATAAACCTACATTGCTATTGTAGCCATCATAAACCTACATTGCTATTGTAGCCATCATAAACCTACATTGCTATTGTATCCATCATAAACCTACATTGCTATTGTAGCCATCATAAACCTACATTGCTATTGTATCCATCATAACCTACATTGCTAATGTATCCATCATAAACCTACATTGCTATTGTATCCATCATAAACCTACATTGCTATTGCATCCATCATAAACCTACATTGCTATTGTAGCCATCATAAACCTACATTGCTATTGTATCCATCATAAACCTACATTGCTATTGTAGCCATCATAAACCTACATTGCTATTGTATCCATCATAAACCTACATTGCTATTGTAGCCATCATAAACCTACATTGCTATTGTATCCATCATAAACCTACATTGCTATTGTATCCATCATAAACCTACATTGCTATTGTATCCATCATAAACCTACATTGCTATTGCATCCATCATAAACCTACATTGCTATTGTATCCATCATAAACCTACATTGCTATTGTAGCCATCATAAACCTACATTGCTATTGTATCCATCATAAACCTACATTGCTATTGTAGCCATCATAAACCTACATTGCTATTGTATCCATCATAAACCTACATTGCTATTGTATCCATCATAAACCTACATTGCTATTGCATCCATCATAAACCTACATTGCTATTGTATCCATCATAAACCTACATTGCTATTGTATCCATCATAAACCTACATTGCTATTGCATCCATCATAAACCTACATTGCTATTGTATCCATCATAAACCTACATTGCTATTGCATCCATCATAAACCTACATTGCTATTGTATCCATCATAAACCTACATTGCTATTGCATCCATCATAAACCTACATTGCTATTGTAGCCATCATAAACCTACATTGCTATTGCATCCATCATAAACCTACATTGCTATTGCATCCATCATAAACCTACATTGCTATTGCATCCATCATAAACCTACATTGCTATTGTAGCCATCATAAACCTACATTGCTATTGTATCCATCATAAACCTACATTGCTATTGTATCCATCATAAACCTACATTGCTATTGCATCCATCATAAACCTACATTGCTATTGCATCCATCATAAACCTACATTGCTATTGTAGCCATCATAAACCTACATTGCTATTGCATCCATCATAAACCTACATTGCTATTGTAGCCATCATAAACCTACATTGCTATTGTATCCATCATAAACCTACATTGCTATTGTATCCATCATAAACCTACATTGCTATTGTATCCATCATAAACCTACATTGCTATTGTATCCATCATAAACCTACATTGCTATTGTATCCATCATAAACCTACATTGCTATTGCATCCATCATAAACCTACATTGCTATTGCATCCATCATAAACCTACATTGCTATTGTATCCATCATAAACCTACATTGCTATTGTATCCATCATAAACCTACATTGCTATTGCATCCATCATAAACCTACATTGCTATTGTATCCATCATAAACCTACATTGCTATTGTATCCATCATAAACCTACATTGCTATTGTATCCATCATAAACCTACATTGCTATTGTATCCATCATAAACCTACATTGCTATTGTATCCATCATAAACCTACATTGCTATTGTATCCATCATAAACCTACATTGCTATTGCACATCTGTTTTATATCCATGTTTACGGCACCAACTTCCTTATAGCCTGAAACTCGCAAGTGATCAATTCACCAATTGGGAGTTTCAGGCTATAAGGAAGTTGGTGCTGTAAACATCGATAGTAAATATTAACCCTCCAGCCCCGGCTACGCATTACATAAATATTGCCCGAAACCCGGGTGTTTTGGCCGAAAAACGTCTAGGCTAGGCTACCGTATCATTGTTATGCTGACTGCTTCCCGCATTCCTGCGCATCCCCAAGCGTAGCTGTGTTATTTACCTGTAGAATGGCGTTAAGTAGAGCTCTCTAAGTCAACTGGTTGAGTTGTGATGATGATTTCAGTGGAGATAACTTACGGCAACAACAGCCACTTTACAATACTTTTCGATACTTAACAACACCATACAGGCACACACGAACAAGCGACGCTCTCCTTCTTGTGGCCGGAGATGCGGGGCGTCGGTCCAGCCGGCTGTTGTTTACATGCGTCGGACCGACGCCTCGCACACCAAGCTCACAGGCTTTCAACCACTGGTACAATGGTGTACCACCCGGGTTCCTGGGGGCAAAACATAATGGTACACACGTGTACCATCCGAGTTTGAAGGGTTAAGGATGATGAGGTTATCGGTTTGGTTTTGTAGTACCAGCCCTCTGTCTGTGTCGGGGTTGTCGACAAACCAGGCCGACGTCTTGGCGTTGAAGTCACCACCCAGGATGATGTGTGGGGTGTTTGTGATGTGTTGTAAGTGTGGTCTGTATTCATTTGGTACTGTAGGGGATGTTTGGGGAGGGATGTATGTGTTTATGATGGTTATGTTGGAGTTGTTGCCAGTGCGTATTTTAATTGACTGTATTTCTGTTGTGTTATCATTTGGGGGGGAGGAGGGATTTGGTTTGTACACTGGTTACTATGTATGATATTTCTTTCTAATTGGAGTGATAGCCTATAGCTTACATGAATTTGGTCTGAGCATCATAACCTGGTGCTAGTTTATACCAACTACATCTTTAAGTATTCCTTTGCAGGCTTTGCTTTGGGTATTAGAACTGTTCTTAAAAATAAATAAATAATAGGCCTAATAGCCTAACATACTGTATATAGGGCCTAGGCCTATTTACAAACTCCAAGTAGGCCTACATGACATATCTAGTTGAATAATCAGGTCTCCCCCAATCCATTTAGTAGGCTAGATATTAACAACCTAGAACTAATTTTAGAGTTTAGTAAAATTTACCAGAAAGTCCCGGACTTCCCAAACTTGACTAATTCCTTTAACGTGACGATAGTGCGTTGTTATATGTGCGATTAGTTTGCTTGGGACCCAGATTAACTTGCTCATGTAGTAATGTACACCCTATGTGGTGGATTGTGTTCTTTTATTTAATAATTTTCATTTTAGTAAGCGTTGTTTCCACAGCGATTTTGATAATCTAATTTGACTTTATATTGTCCTTGTCCCAATTTTGGTTTGTTTAGTTTGCAAGTTTTACATTTTAATTTACCATTGGGTAATGTATTTTAGCCTAATTCAATGTTGTAATACTGTACTATATTAGCTCATAATGGGTATAGGACTATAGCCTAGGTTTAGTTCTGGTTGAACATTAAAATTAATATTTACTTCGACTGACAATTCTTCCAGTGGCACAGTTCTAATATCTACAGGATATAGACTATCCTAGGAGGTTTGGAATACCATTAGGCTATGCTAACCCAAAATATTTTAAAGTTGTATGTTAAGAGTATCCATTGGTTTAATCTAATATTAACTATCCTCTCCTATACCTAACCCGATCTTATCCTATCTTCCCAAAGGTGGTGACCTCTTCCTATTGGTTTACCCGCTGTGTTCAGTAGCTTAAACTAGGCCTAGTCAAGTCACTACACCAAGATAATTACAAGTTTTACAGGGCCGGATTTAGGTGGGGGGCGTACGCCCCTCCCCTATTTTTCACAGTTGGGTATTAGGCCTATTTGTATGTGTTAGGGGTGATGTCCTGGCTCCATTTACATACAGTAGGGTCTCACATAAAACGAGTTTATGGTCGATAAACGAGGGCGTTTTATGCGATTTCGTTTTATGTGAACACAGCATTTTGGTGGCGCAATATCGCCAATGTTCACTGTAATCGAAAATGTTCGTACAAAGCGAACGATATTTCGTACGTTTTGTACGATATTTCGGCGCTCTATATGAAAACTCCTCGGATTTGCCCCACTTTGGCGGCGGACTCGTTTTATGTGATCACATTCGTTCTGATCGAAAATTAAATATTAATATTTTAGGTCGGTCGTTTTAATCGAGACTCGTTTTATGCGAACACATTTTATGCGGGACCCTACTGTACATGAAAAACAAATTTTTAGTAGGGCCTAGCTTCATAAATAACTTGTATGGATCATTGATATAGCCTAATGTTTCTGAAGTACAGTATTGCTGCTACAAACTTTATTATGTTTTGTATTGGCATAACGACGAAAAGTTACAAGGCCTAACTAGAAAAATAACATGAATATCTGATGTTTGAGTCACGTCTATGGTGTTTCGTCGACGGCCGGGGGGGCGACACCCCTCATAGTCCCTTCTCAACACCTCGCCCCCCCTTTTCAAAAGTCCTGGATCCGGCCCTGTTTTAGAATGTAGGCCTAGGCTAACTGCTTCAAAATTTCTAAATGCAAGTATCTCATACCAGGGTAAGAATGACAAAGTGTCTAGCCTAGGCTATGTAAGCATCTCATACCAAGGTAAGAATGATGGAAGTGTGTAGCCCTAGTCTAGCCTTTATCATCAAGGTAAACCTAGCCTGATGTAATAACCAAACCCTTTTATACAGAGCATCAACCACATCCCCAGAGAAAATCTAACCAAGAACCCCACGGCTAGTTCTCAACTCCCAAAGTACTGTATTTCTAAATTATAACCTATTGATGGACGTAGACATTTTGTATGGTCTGCTGTGGAATCTATTTTGATCAGCTGAGAATGCCCTAGCCTAGTAAACACAGACCCATACGGGGATTAATACATTATACTGTGTAAATGATACATCAGGAACCAGCACTTCATAATCATAATTTGTTCCCATTTTGCTCATCATCGTGAATAGAGGGACTTGGGATAGGGAGAATCTGTGAGACCTCTACCTTGTGTCATGTTTATTGTTGTTGTTGTTGTTGTTGTTCCCCAAGCTGCCTGGTCGAACAGCCCCAAGGCCCCGAGTCATGTTTGTTGTAGTAACAGGTGACGTCAGCAGACGATGTGCCTATCATTGTAGCGGAAAATAGTTGCCAATTTGCTTTCGAGTATTGTTATTATTATACATTTTTTCATATGAATTATGTCTAACTATTAGTGTCTGGTATATTTGTGGGTAACTATATTCATATATACTTTGGTTTATGTGAGTAACTCATCTTTTTTATGCTGCCTCCGTAATTCACCTTTAAAGAGCATAGCTCATACAAAATCCCATTCCATTTTGTCACTGTCTAAAGCATGGTAGAACATGAATGATACTGCACCGTTGCCTTGGTTTGCCTTAAATTTTGATCTAAAATAGTAAAAAAAGCTGTGTAAGATATTTCAAGCTTTAGGAGCTTGATGGCAAACCCTATCTCCTCTCTCTTTTGTTTGTGAGAGAGAAACTTGCCCGCTGGAATTAAATCTGCTTTGATATTGCCTATATTTACCTTACCCTGATTTATTTTGTACATGATGAAGTAATGTGAAGGCAGTATTTGATGTATATATCACATGAGTGAATAATGTGTCCTATCTTAAAGTATCTATCAATACAATTATTCATATTTTGGTCTCGTTAATCATAAATAAATACGTATTGACAGCTCTACCCATATGGCAACACTATTGTTTATTCTAACGGTAGACAGATACTGTAGCTTCGTACTACAACAGCGTACGGCCAACTTGTCAAAATGTTCCCGCTTTATTTTTACTTTCACAGTGCATTATTCTGATATTCGATAGCTTTCCATTATTTCTACATTTCTTTATTAAACTTATGCTGCTCGTACAATTTCTCATACCCCTCTGTTAGATATCTGTCCATCTTTGTAATTGCTTTCACAGCATGGAGTAGTTACTGTACTTAACAGAGAGACTGAGAATTAAAATGGTGGCCAGTGACCTGACTCCTGAAACTCTGCCGATTGTGTTATTCTACGGGTACCCCAATGCCCTAATACACGTCACGAGGGGCTCGGAAATGCCTCTCGCCACCACCGTCCAAAACACTAATTTATCTATAATTACATTTATAAGAAACTCGGACGACTATTATTCCATATAGGAGATATATTGTACACTAACATTTATGATAATGAGGATAGCTGACCATGGCTGACCCCAGCGCTATGCCCTTTAAGCAAAATAATAATTCTTTATAAATAAAAGAACATAATCCACAACAGTGAGGGCTCGATCCGCTGAACCTTTGATCAGCAGCCGACGCTCTACAGACTATGCCACGGACCTTTCTGAGATACTGTACTTAAAAGCCTTTGTGACCATCAGTGGTGTTTAGAAACCTTTAATATAGTTACTGTACTTCAAACTTTGTAGTTGTTTTTGAGTGAGCTGTGGGCAGAAAACTAATTTCAGAGAGGTAATTATGAGATTGAGAAAACTCTATTTCTGAATGTTAAACGGCGACCCCAGAGTCCACAGGATAGCGAGAGGGTTAAGGGGGAAGTTTTTTTTATATATACCGGTACTGTACTGTACAGTATACAGTATATATTTTTGTTTTCTAGACCCCCTTCTCCTTCATGATAGCCTCATTTGTTTTGAGATTTTAAGATGTTCGGTCCATTAGTTTGTTGATTTTAAGACCTTTTGCCCCATTTCTTAGTCATTGTTAAGACCTTTCATGCCTTTCAGGTGTCAAGTTTTTGTCCTAGCTAGTGATAGCGAGCCTGTTATTTTGGAGGAATTTGCCTTTGGCTGAGACATTTTCTACCGAAAAATGTACATAATAGTCTCGAAGGGGGATCTTTAAGAGAGATGTTTAACCCCTTCTTTATTGGTGACGTCTCTTTACTTTCAACCTAATAATAATATTAATAATAATCTGGTCTTTCATTTCTCGCAAGCGCCAGTTCTTCCAGAGTAATTCACTAGCGCTCGTAACACATTGCACCACAATCAAGAGAAGTGTGGTGCAGTTCACCTGTAGTTCAAGCAACAACAACTATTTAACATGACAGCAGTTAGAGTCTGTAACGACCTGTCACTGTGCCACTTGCAAGATCATAACTCCTACAGAAGAGAAAGGTTTTCAACTGTTTTTTGAAAGAGTCTATGGAGTTCAGCTGTCTAATTGATAAAGGCAATTCATTATATAACCTAGGAGCCACGAAAGAAAAGGACCGATCAGAGAAAGAGGACTGCTGGATAGCTACCGGTTCATCAAGACACAGCACATCATCACTGCTTCTCAGGATCGCACCAGAATGTGCCAAAGGGCTATATTTAGACAATTTTGAGCAGCTTAAGGGGAGATTTCCACTTGAGGGATTGTTTTCTTGACCCCTTTCTCCCTCATGTTTAGCCCCATTGCTTTTGATATTATAAAATGTTTGCCCCATTAGTTTAGCGATTTTAAGAACTTTCACCCCATATTAAGACCTTTCGTGCCATTTAGGTGTCGATTTTATCCTGGCGAGCGATAGCGAGCCTGTAATTTAAGAGGAACCGGCCTTCGGCCGGGACATTTTTCTACCGAAAAATGTACAAATTTATCTTGAAAGGGACTCAAGGGGGTGTAATTTTAAGGTTGATGGAGGTCTAGGGAACAAACTAACTACCTCCCCTTAAGAAGAATCTGTAGTAGTTTAAATGGTTAAGTTAAAAAGTTTGAAGCCTGTTAATTGCTGAAGATCCGACCTAAACTGAATAAAATCGATTGGTAGTAGCCAGAATAATGTAATGTAAAAAGAAATAGTCGGTACAGAAGGGGTTAAGCTTGGAGGGAGGAAACTAAATTGATAATTAATAATTAAATAAATATACAAATAAAATAGCACCTGTCCCCTTAACCCCTTCAATACCGGTGCCGTCCTTTTAACTTTATTCTGGCTACTGGTACACGATTATATCGCGCTCTGTCTTGAATCGGCCACCCCCAGCTATGGGGTATGTCCCTGAATATATACATACTTAATACAGTATACAGTATATATATATAATATACAGTATATGTATATATATATATATATATATATATATATATATATATATATATATATATATATATATATATATATATATGTGTGTGTGTGTATGTATACAGTATATATTTGTATCATAATTACTATTATCTATCTATCTGTCTGTCTGTGTATCTATCTATTTATATCTCTCTGTATATATGTCTAAATATCTTTGTCTATCTATATGTCTATCTATCTATCTATCTATCTATATCTGTCTATCTATATGTCTATCTATCTATCTATCT
The DNA here is from genome assembly GCA_032716605.1 of Paralithodes platypus. Lineage (NCBI taxonomy): Eukaryota > Metazoa > Arthropoda > Malacostraca > Decapoda > Lithodidae > Paralithodes > Paralithodes platypus. Next base: position 326,589 of record CM064542.1, on the reverse strand, counting down.
ATATCTGTCTATCTATATATGTATCTATCTATATATCTGTCTATCTGTGTATCTATCTGTATTTAAATATCTGTGTTTCTATCTATCTGTATCTCTGTCTATCTGTCTGTCTATCTATCTATCTCTTTATCTGTATATGTCTGTGTATCTATCTGTCTGTCTGTGTCTATCTATCTATATATCTATCTATCTATCTATCTGTGTATCTATGTGTGTATCTATCAATCAATATATTCTTGCAGGACAATGATGGTGTACGCCCCGCCCTCCCAGCAGCCCAAGCTTGACCGTAGTGTGGAGGAGCTGACCCAGGAGGAGAGGGAGGTCTATCACTTCTTCAACACCCAGGACAATGTTGATAAGATGGTCAAGTTCCTCTCTCTGGAAGACAACAAAGACAAAGATAATTTCAACACAAGGAGGTTCTGGATGTTCAAGGTGGGTTATATTAGGATGTTTCACCCCATTACATATATAGATACATAAATTTAACACTCACGGAGTGGCTAGGTCGGTAACTTCTACTACCTGGCAAGCGGGTGGTTTTACCCTAAACGACCTTGTTTCCGTGCTCTTTTTCATGCATAAACAAGAGCCAGAGCGTAATACAATTATGTATCCCTGAAAGGGTGATAATTGAGCTTTCCAATGACACCAGAACCATCCTTCTACAACCATGGGTTCTCTTGCAACGATCGTGCAAGACGAGTGCAAAATCCCTAAAATACGGTAATTTCCTTACATTATTCCCTGTGTAGCGAGATAGTGAGTGTGGGTGTGTGTGGAGTAGACGTCAGTAGTCGCGCGGGACCCGTGCCGAGCAGTCATGAGCCGAGCTACGCTCCTCCCGTCGCTCGTCTCTCTCTCAGAGCCATTATTGCTCAAAAATTGCACACAGACTTAAGTCGGGCCCCGCTAATAAGGGGTTAAAGACTGAGTGCTCCACACGAAGTGCGGTTCCGTTCTCTCGTCCTAATAGCGGCGCTCCAGGCAGCCCTGTTCAGAGCTGCCTCACTTGTTAGATTTTTATATTCAAGGCTGATCCCACATCTTTCTAGGTCTACCCCTTGGTGCATCTCCCTCCACGTTCATGGACTTGCATCTTTTCAGCCAGTTTAGTTGATCCTTCCTCTCTACATGTTCAAACCATCCAAGCCTACTAATACACATCTCATCACTGATACTCTTGATCCCTAACTGTCAAGATATCCTATCTTGCAGTTTGGCACCACACATCCATCTCACCATTTTCATCTTATTACATTTCATTCTGTTGATATCATCCACTTTGACAGGCCACGTTTCTGAAGCATATGTCATTGCGCTTCTAACACATGAAGCGTACACCTTTCCCTTCAAGGGGAGAGGGAGTCTTCTTATAGTAAGTAGTGACAACAGTTCTCTAAACTTTTCATAATGTCCAAATGTCCAGTAAAGTCCCTTTAACAAGGGCACGCCCTAGCCCTGTCAATAAAGGGAGTGCACGGCATTAAGAACTGTGTGTACACTTGGAATGCTGCCTGGTTGATGAAATATAACTTGCAAATCTAACTTTGCAACTTCCAATTCCGACAAGCATGATTAAAATGTTCTGTTCTGATGTTTATTTTTCTGTGTGCAGGGTTTGTTCCGAAACTTTGGGTCGACGTTCCTGCCAGCGTTCATGGGTCACTTGGAACGACTAGTTAACGACACCAAGAAGAGCAGCCAGAGATGTGCTACGGAGATACTAGCAGGTTAGTACAATACTGTATCTCTATAGTAACCAACTATTATTATGTTCTATCCAACAACCAACTCTACTCCTAAAATCGATTATTGAAATTTAACAAGCACATGTGGCAGTCCGGGGATTCGAACCCAGGACGCTCGCACCGAAAATCAACACCTTATGCATTGCGCCACGAAGACAGTTAAAGAATGGTGGACACTGCCTACGATTTATTATGCAACTTCGAATCCTGCATATCAATCTAAGCATGTACACACATCCCAACTGTCACATAGGCTATGCATATGTGAATAATTAGTAAACATTCTACTCCTTGTAATTCACTTGTTACAATGGAGGTAAAACACAGAGTATGTGAAGGAAGAAAAGATTTTGGTATGTCCCTGTTCGGGCTCTTGTCTCAAGTCGGCCACCCCTAATAAAAAAAAAAAAAAAAAAAATATATATATATATATATATATATATATATACTCGACCCTCGGTTCAACGGACTATATGGGACCGTCACTTGTCCGTTGCTGTGTAGGCTATAGTAGACCGTAGCCGTGGCTGCCGATGCTGCATCGTCGCATTCAAACCGTTCTCAGTAGCATCACAAAACAACCGGTCTTATTTCCCACCTCACACAATAACCGCTTAATGTACAGAGTTCTAGTCTTCACCCATCGCAAGATAACGCTGAGTACAGTACTGTGTCTGGTATGTAGCCTATATTTATTTTTATTTTTTTATTTTTTCTATATGATTGAGGGAGGCAAAAGGCAGAACTGCCTATAGCGAGTGCCTCTCCCATAGTTGAAAGAGTGACAGGGCCGAAATCAAGGGACGTTCGGGCCAAAATGCCTGGACGACACACGGAGTTTGAAGCCATTTAAGTCATAGGAAGAGGGAAAGACTGATTCTGGGAGAGAGTTCCAGAGCTCAGCTGTTGAGTAGAAGAAAGTTTGAGAGTGACGTTTCACTCTTGGGTTGGAGAGTTGCACAGAGTAGGGGTGGGATTGAGTTGCAAGACGGGTACCACGTGCCCTACGTAAAGGAGGTGGTATGCACTGGGATAGCTCTGAGGAACACTGATTATTATAGTAGCGATAGAATAGCGAGAGAGATGCAACATTGCGGCGGAGAGAGAGAGATTGCAGAGAGTTGGTGAGTGGACGGGAGTTAATGATACGAAAGGCCTTCCTTTCAACTTTGTCTTGGAGAGCGGTGTGAGAGGAACCTCCCCACGCATGTGAACAAAATCAATACAAGGACGCACTAGTAGGGGGTTGAATGATGGGAGTAGAGCGGAGACTGATAAGGAGAAAGCAGAGGTGCTGGGGAAATACTTTGGGGGGGTACTAACAGTGGAGTCGGAGGATGCAGTGCCTACTATTCCCATCAAACAGGCACCAGCACTAGAACTAATAGAGTTTTCCCATGCTAGAATAAGAAGGGCTATAGAAAAAATGAACAGAAGTAAGTCACCGGCACCGGATGGGATACACCCAAGAATCATAAAGGAAGGAGGGGAGATGTTAGTAGAGCCATTGAAAATGTTATTTGAGGTATCGTTTAATACAGGACAAATCCCGATGGACTGGAGAGAGGCGAACATAACAGCTATATTTAAGAAGGGAAAGAGAAATGACCCAGGAATTATAGACCAGTCAGTTTGACAAGTGTTGTGTGTAAACTAATGGAAACGGTAATTAGAGAAGGAATAATGGATCATATGAAGTCAAACCAACTTTTCAGTGGGAGACAGTTCGGATTCTTGCCGGGGAGGTCGACGGTACTACAGCTAATTAAGGTGGTAGATGATTGGATGCAAATTCTAGAAGATGGTGATGTAATAGACGTGGTATATTGCGATTTTATGAAGGCCTTCGATAAGGTCCCACATAAAAGGTTAATAGAGAAAGTTAGAAGCTATAATATAGGGGAGAAATGTGTGAAATGGATAGAAGCCTTCCTGAAAGATCGGAGACAGAGAGTACTGGTGAATGGAATAGGCTCGGGGTGGAGGGAAATTACAAGTGGGGTACCTCAGGGATCTGTGTTGGGACCACTGCTGTTCGTTATATTTATCAACGACTTGCCTGAAGTTATAACTAATGGAAGTGAGGTATACCTGTATGCGGATGACACTAAGCTGTATAGAAGAGTGAGGAGTAAGGAAGATATGGGTTGCTTCAAGGAGATGTGGAGGGCATGAAGGGATGGTCTGAGCATTGGTTAATGCCTTTTCATCCAAAAAAATGCAAGTACATGCGGATTGGGACCAGCAAGATAGACAAGGTAGGATACAGTATGTATGAAGCGATGGAGGAAGTGAGTGCAGAAAAGGATATAGGAGTAGTGATAGGCAATAAGTTAAATTTCTCAGAACATTTAGCGGAAAAGATAAACAAAGCCAATAGAATTGTAGGGCTGATAAGGAGGACATTTGTGTCACTTGACGAAGAAATCTTCAGGAATCTCTATACAGCGCTGGTTAGGCCGCACCTGGAATATGCGAACCAGGTGTGGGCTCCATATATGGTAAAGGATATAGAAGCAGTGGAGAAAGTGCAGAGGAGAGCTAGCAAGCTGGTACCAACGTTGAAGAACGCGGGCTATGAGCAGAGGTTGAGGACACTGGGGCTTCCGACACTGGCATATAGGAGAAAGAGAGGGGATATGATAGAGACTTTTAAGATAGTGTCAGGAAAGTATACAATGAGGATGTGTGTGAAGGTATCTTCTTGATGCGGGAGGGAACAAGAACGAGAGGACACTCTAAGAAAATTTACAAAGAAAGAAATAGGCTTGAGAAGGCAAAGAACTCATTTTGTGATAGAGTGGTAAATGAGTGGAACGCACTTCCCCAGTATGTAGTCGATTCCGAATCAATAAGGGAGTTTGAAAGTAATCTTGATAAAGCATGGGGAAGACAAGATTTGAAGTTTGATTATAAAACAAAAATACAGAACAGTAAAAATGTTGCGTCTGCTACCGCCGCCGCCAACACCGTGAACGACCGCAGCAGTGCAAGTACTGGTACTGAGCTGGATACACAGGCATAGTTTGCCTTTTTCCAGAGGATCTACTGTAAGAAACTGTAAAAAACTATGCCCCTGTACAGAGCAAGAAGCTGTGAAGGGGAAAAGAACCCCTAAGGCAGTTGAGCACACCCAGCTTCTGGGAGGCTGCCTTAGCAAGACTGGTAATATGGTCCTTCCAACTGAGAGCAGAAGAAAAAGAGACACCAAGAATATTGAGAGAAGATGAAGGATTGATTTTTGTATTGTTGAAGAATAAGGGATAGTCAGCTGGGAGCTCCTTACGGGTAGATAGATAGATAAATTGGGTTTTGGAAGCATTAAAGGTAACAAGGTTTTCTCTGCTCCAATTGGAGATAGTATTTAGATCAGAATTAACAGGTGATGTAAACTAGTTAACATTTTGCAAACGACAAATTAGCGGAGCTATGTCGTAAAGGGTTTAAATTTAGAATAGGGAGTAATAAAGTAACATGGGACATAATTTTAAAAGATATTGTTTTTTCAGTCAATAAATTAAAAGATAAATTGTTAAAAATTTCGTGCTGCGATGGCGAGAGAACTAGAAGCATGGTCTAAATTATTAATTAAGTTAATTAGAAATACAATTTTCTCGCTTAAAAATTAATTTAATCTTTCAGATTTTATAGACTATAATTATAATAAGCTTAACCCTTCCTCCCTGGGCTGTATTACCCAATGACGGTCGCCCCTACCCGCGCAAAATGGCTGAAAAACGTCTAGGCCTAGGCTACCGTATTTATGTTTTGTTTTCACTGCTAGAACTTTCCCACTCGTCTAGTAATCGTAGTGCGGTTTTCAATCTGTATTTTGGCATTAAGTAGAGCTCTGTAAGTCAACTGGTTTCAGTTGTGATGACGATTTCAGTGGAGCCAATATTGCAGAGATGTTACCAATATGGGGGCTTTTCAGACACTAATTTCGTCATGACGTCATGACGTCATTGAGGAGTCTTCTCCTTCTTGTTTTCGGAGGAGCGGTGACGAACACTTGGGATTGTTGACATACGTCGTATGCACGGCGTTCAGACCAAGCTTAATTAGGCTATTAAGCTCATGCCTTAGATAAGGCATACCGGGTAGCGGCCCTTCTTTCGTGCTGTCCTTACCTAAGGCAGACCGGGTAGGAAGGGTTAAAGCTGATTTCATAAATTTACATAAACATTTTGTAATCACTACAGTAGATAAAGCCAGCAATAATTATAGCTTCACATGTAAGAAATTTTATCTTGAAAACATGAAAAAAGAATTAGGTATTAACCCTCCAGCCCCGGGGGCTATAGCTTACGACTGTGCTCCGGTACCGGGTGTTTTGACGATCTTTGGCCTATGTTAACTACTCTGTAAGTCAATGAATATGTCATGTAATGTTGTGAATAAAAAAGAATAATGTTCCACAAACCTTCCTCTGTCGAATGGCATTGAGTAGAGGTCTCTAGCCCCTCTGGTTGCATAATGGTGAGCGCGGGAAGACGAGTGCTTTTCGGCGGCAAATTCTTCCCGCGTTCGGACGCGTCGCCTCGGCCATGGCTACGACGCACCTAGCCGCTCGCCGCGCCAAAGTATTTATCTCCCTTAGACGATTTTAGTGTTTGATATTGAGAATGTGATGTTTATTTGATATTTTCTAGTTATTTTGAGGCCAATTATATAAAATATGTTTATTAGGGTATCACTGTCACTGATATTGCTAATTTTCACTCGATACCGTACATTTTATTAGTAATTGAGGTAGCTTATTGTTGTATTAGGCACTGATTATTCGTTATCACAGGTGTTTATTATACTTTGGCCATCAAATATTAGGTCTTGTGTCACTTTCCACTCTGACAAAGATGCTTTAGAGAGTGTCACTGTCACTGATAATGCTCATTTTCACCCGATACCGTACATTTTATTAGTAATTGAGGTAGGTTATTGTTGTATTAGGCACTGATTATTCGTTATCACAGGTGTTTATTATACTTTTGGCCATCAAATATTAGGTCTTGTGTCACTTTCACTTTGACAAATATGCTTTAGAGAGTGTCACTGTCACTGATAATGCTCATTTTCACTCGATACCGGACATTTTATTAGTAATTGAGGTAGGTTATTGTTGTATTAGGCACTGATTATTCGTTATCACAGGTGTTTATTATACTTTGGCCATCAAATATTAGGGCTTGTGTCACTTTCACTTTGACAAATATGCTTTAGAGAGTGTCACTGTCACTGATAATGCTCATTTTCACTCGATACCGTACATTTTATTAGTAATTGAGGTAGGTTATTGTTGTATTAGGCACTGATTATTCGTTATCACAGGTGTTTATTATACTTTGGCCATCCAAATATTAGGTCTTGTGTCACTTTCACTTTGACCAAATATGCTTTAGAGAGTGTCACTGTCACTGATAATGCTCATTTTCACTCGATACCGTACATTTATTAGTAATTGAGGTAGGTTATTGTTGTATTAGGCACTGATTATTCGTTATCACAGGTGTTTATTATACTTTGGCCATCAAATATTAGGTCTTGTGTCACTTTCACTTTGACAAATATGCTTTTAAGAGAGTGTCACTGTCACTGATAATGCTCATTTTCACATCGATACCGTCACATTTTATTAGTAATTGAGGTAGGTTATTGTTTGTATTAGGCACTGATTATTCGTTATCACAGGTGTTTATTATACTTTGGCCATCAAATATTAGGTCTTGTGTCACTTCACTTTGACAAATATGCTTTAGAGAGTGTCACTGTCACTGATAATGCTCATTTTCACTCGATACCGTACATTTTATTAGTAATTGAGGTAGGTTTATTGTTGTATTAGGCACTGATTATTTCGTTATCACAGGTGTTTATTTATTATACTTTGGCCATCAAATATTAGGTCTTGTGTCACTTTCCTTTGACAATATGCTTTAGAGAGTGTCACTGTCACTGATAATGCTCATTTTCACTCGATACCGTACATTTTATTAGTAATTGAGGTAGGTTATTGTTGTATTAGGCACTGATTTTTTCGTTATCACAGGTGTTTATTATACTTTGGCCATCAAATATTAGGTCTTGTGTCACTTTCACTTAGTTTATGATTTGTAAACGTTTTATATACAATTTATTGTGTCTTTTTTCACTGATTTATATATTTCTATAGGTTTCTAATCATATGAATGTCACTTGGTATATACATATGTGTCACTTTCACATATTATTATGGTGTAATTGTATTTGTATCATGTTCTCATAATACATGACTTTTGTATTACAATACATTGGTTTTCTTCCACTTTTTGCCTATATATAATTATAGTGTACATATTGTCATTTTATTTGGCAATTTCAGTATGATTATTAGAACTCCAGCTTGGAGTGGTAATCAAGAAGCAATCTACAGCACAGAGTGCCACCTTGCACTCCACACACTCCATGGTTGACTTTTTACCTGACCTCGGCTTCACCCTGCGTTTGTAGCAGACATGGCACCGCTTCTGCTGTGTTCTTCCGGATTCATTCTGAGGCAGGGAACCAAGCCTGTGCCTAGTCAAGTATTGACAGACTGCAAGCGGTCAATAACGGCGGGCCCAGGATGTGCCACTGCCCTCTGTGGCATAGCATACTTCTCCAGGAGCTCCGTCAACACCTGCTTTTGGAACCTCCGCAGGCTATTGAACTTCATGGGTGTGTTCACATTCCGAAGCTTGTATATGTTGTAGGCATTCAGAACTGACATGTCCACCATATGCAGAAAGAACTTTTTGTACCATCTGCACGAGGTACGCAGGCAGTCAATGAAGCCTATCTGCATGTCGGACTTGTCCACCAGCCTCATGTTGATGTTGTAGTCCAGGACAGCATCGGGCTTGGTCACCCTGGCCTGGGTGCGGCGATCCACCTTGCCAGTCCCCACCATTTCCCCCTTGTGGATGGTGTCAGGAGGTTGACCTTCCGCTGGTCGTGCCAGTGGATAGCCAGAATGGGCCCCGACTTCTTCTTGAACACATCACCTTTTTTGGTCTTTGGAGGGAAAGGTGGCATGCCCTTCCTTTTCCCTCGTACTGTGCCTACAGTCCCCGTCTTGCGCTCATGCAGGTACTGTGAGAGAGTGGGGGACGTGTAATAATTGTCCGTGTAGAGGACGTGATTCTTATGAAAGTAGCGGTCCATCATGGCTTGCACCACTGCTACGCCAAAGCCAATGAGGGGGTCCACAAGCAAGTCCCCTTCCTTCCCGCTGTAGACCAGGAAGTCCAGGACATAGCCAGTTTGGCAGTCGCACAGCACAAAGAATTTTATGCCCAAGCGATGTCTTTTTGAGGGGATGTACTGCCGGAAGCTGAGTTTTCCCCGGAACAGCACAAGAGACTCGTCAATGACGACCTTGCGGAAGGGCTTGAAGTAGGAGGTGAAGCGTTCTCGCATCATCTCATACAACGTCCTAATCTTCCACAGCTTGTCTGGGAGGTGGACGTCAAGGTTGGTGACAAGATGGAGCGCTGCGAGGATATCAAGGTACCGGTCGCGAGACATATATTTCCCGAAGGCAGGGGTGGATAACAATACATTTGTTATCCCATAGTCAGGCAACCCATTCTTCTTGACCTGAGGCATTAGCATGGTGAGTGCCAGGACACCATGAACTCTTTATGAGTCACTGGGGTCCACTGCCTCATGTGGCCCTTGGTCACCTTTCCCAAAAAGTGGACCTGGAATTGGTGCTGCTTATTTGTCTCTTTGACAACATAGCCTACCACCCTCCCTCATCAAAGAAGGCCTCAACAGTTCGTGGGGTGGAGCATTGGTGCCTGCAGGAAAATTGGGGGTAACTCCTGAACCCTCCAGTACCTCATCAAAAGCTGGCACATCGGGTTGTATGCATCCTCATCAACTACGTCTTGCCACTGAAAAACGTAGAATGGGTCTTGTCTAACGCTGACGAGGAGCTCCAGCTGGTGGCCCAGCACGCCCACGGCCAACTCGGGAGGCGCGCGCCCTAGGGCGGCTAGGGCGGCGGCCAGGCGTGTGGCGGTGATGCAGCACTACGGATACAGGGCACGACGGGCAGCACGACGCCGGGCCAAGCGGAATTGTGGTCGAGGGTCGTCGATGTCCATATAGTCATCTTCAGAGTGGTCAATCTTGCCCCTGACTGTGGACCTATGTAAATCATAAGTCTGCCATAGTCTTTGAGAGAGGTGCCCTTCATCATCAGTGGCCCCCACATAATCTGGCGGGGAACCAGTGATGCGTGGGGCGGCGTGCGGGTGGGCGAGGGTCGTGGGAACCGGAGCTTTGGCAGGTGAGGCTGTGTCCCCCCGAGGTCCCGGGCTCCTTGGCCTGCGCCTAGTGACAGAAAGCAATGTTTTTCACTGTCCCGAGGGCCAGGTATTGGTGATGCGAGCTCAAAGACTTCTTCAGGAAGACATGTTGAAGGCCGGGAGAGGTTGGGAGGACCGTGGGGAAAGTTGCGGGACGTATGGCTGGGGCCGGCCGGGGTGGACGCCAGCGGGAGCCTCGAACAAAAACTCTCCTTACTTTTCTTAATTTTCTTGGTATATTTCCTAACCTTTCCCCCCTTTTCGGCAGCATAGTATGTCCTCCTGTCTGGGACCTAGGAGGCAATATGCCGAAAAGTGTGGGGTCCTCAA
>CM064542.1:172832-316075 GCA_032716605.1 Paralithodes platypus | reverse complement strand
TATTCCTTCAGCTGCTCCTTCAATGCCATATTCTCTGCTCCCAGTTCATCTACCCTTTTCAATACCATCTCTAGGCTATTATTAACTTCCGAAATAGGTCTACATTCGCTTCCTTCGCTAGGCCTATTCCCTTCCCCACCTGACACACCACACAGTACACACAGTACCTTAACTTTCTCACCAATATCCCCCTTCCATTTCTCCGTATCACTCTTCCACTTTTCCAAAGCCTTCACAACATTAATAACCTCTTCTTACTTCTCATCTGTGCTCTTAAACCCACGAAAACGTTGTAGCCTTTCTTCCGCCTCCGTCAATCCCGAACTTCCTTCTGCCATGTTTGTTTACAATCTCAACAACTCACAACACTACCGCTGTCCCCTTACTCTACTCTTATTACACTATATATCACCCCTCCACCACAGCAATATATCTTCCAAACACTTCACGAGTCCTTCACCTCCTTGCTAGCTCCGTATGCACTCGATATTCCGTGTTAATTATCCTTTCCCATGAACATATGCCGGAGCCATAAAAGCTTGCGTCTGCCTCCCGCCATTGCCGCCATTTCGTCCGACATGGACTGGCCAGTCTGGCCCTTGCTCTGTGTTTTGAGCATGAATTTCCTTCATTACTACCACCAGGCCCACCATCCTTATCACCAGATATACTAGAGGTTATAATAAACGCGAGAGATAGGGGTTCAGGCACAAAAAAGCTTGAAAACGGTTGTTTTGTCAACACAGATACGAGTGGACTGTAAGCGTCTGCTTAGTGATGACGTCATACAAAGATGGCGACATCTTGCGCATTTGATGATCGGATCTCGGATTCACTCTGATTTCGTCTCTAAGCGGCAAACACCTGGCAGATTCTTTTAGTTATGTTAAACTTTTTTTATTGTTTTTGTTTGTTATCTAGTTTTATGTAGAGTTTTTCATTATTTTTGCTTTTTTCGGGTTTCGACTGGGATTTTTGTGCGAAGATTGAAGCTTTTTGAGCGAAAATGGAAATTGGGAATATTTGGTGTGTGCCGCGAAATTTGAAACAGCGAAGACTGCTGTGGCGAAAATGGGAGCTCCACTGTACCTTCCATTACAGGTATTACTTTTTTGTGGCCTTGACTTCTGGCACAGGTCCCAGCGGTGGGAAAGATGGTGGTGGGGGTGGAGAAAAATGGTCAGGAAAAGTAAGAGGTGTGAAACGAGTGAAACAGGCAAGAGAAGATATGCGGGAAAGGCCTAGAAGCGATAGGTCGACCAGCAGCGTACCGGTACATACGCATCCAACTTTAATAAACAACATTAAGTTTTAATATCCACCTTGCATGCCTAATACAAGATTATTTTATTGATTTTGCAATTTTACTTGTTAAATGTGGTTTAGAGCCGAAAAAAGGGGGACTTTTGAAAAAAGTTTTGGACTAATTTGATTTATTTAGGTAAAAAGTTTGCCCAGCGGATAGCGATTTCGCGGATAGCGGTCATTTCGACAGTAATACATTCGCTACCCGTGCGGTCCCTGTAAGTTCTGTATGTGGTATCCTGTGTTCGAATACTGAGAGGATCACATGCTTTTATTAACCCATGAGCTGCGCAATAATGGACAAAGTAAAAGGTCTAGTTGAGGGAGGGAATGGGGTTGGGGTATAAGGGGTGGGGGGGGGGGGGGGAGGAGTGGAGGATATGGTATGGAGAGATGCCACTACGTTCTATGTGTCGCCCTATTTTGAGACATTTCCTGGCGCTAGCACAGGAAGGTTTCTTTTTTTTACATGTTTAAATATCGTGCCTTCCGGAATGCTTATCGCAGTTCCTGGGTTAATATCATTTAGGGGGTTATTGGTGTTAAGAATGATAAAAACAAAAAAATAGGACAAATGGGGAATGGGCCTGAGTACATACATACATACATACATACATACAAGAATGATGTTAAAAATAATATGTTTGTATTTCAGTTAGTGCGATGTAGCGGCTGTTACTTGGTACAGTCGGATACCATAGTCTCCAGTATATATAGTTTTGTAGTTAATGTATGGACAATTATATTCATATATTGGTTTCCAGAGATTTACTTCCATAATTATAAATGGGTGCAGTCCACAAATATTTATGAGTGGGCTAGAGACTATGGTATCCGACTGTACCATACGTCCCTCAGATCTCCCCAGGTGTTGAAGAGAACCCTCTACCTTAAGAGTCTTGTAGTTTGGGGATGTTAAGACCTTTCACCCCAGTGTTTTGGCAATTTTGTTAAGACATCTCGTGCCATTTAGGTGACGATTTTAATACCTCTCATCCCATGTAGGTGTCGATCTTAAGACCTTTCGTGACATTTAAATGTCGATTTAACACCTTGGGTGTGGCACTTGTCATATGACAATTGCTTGGTCACCACTGTACCATACGGGGGTTTGGGATTAAAAGTAACCTTCACTCCCTGCACATTTTCATGTATAAACAAGAGCTAGAACGTATTTCAATGATATATCCTTGAAAACAGAGGAATAGACCTTTCCAATGACATCCGAATCATGTCTGTACGACCACTGGTTGCCATGCAACGATATTGCACACGTGACGCTAAATCGGTAAAAAATAGCGAGTTTGAGCGGTTTCCGCTATTCCCAAGTCTGTAAGGGAGTTGGAGATGTCTCCCACTGCCACTAGTGATGGCCCAGACATGGGGGGGCAGTGGATGGGATGGTCCCGCGCTGCTTAGACTCGCTTGCCTGCCTCCCAGCCCTTATTCAAGGCAGAAATTTGGCAGTTGTCATATGACAAGTCCCGCAATGATGACCGTATTATTTATATAACAGCCCGCAGTCATTGAGTTAAGGACCTTTAGTACCATTTAAGTGTTTATTGTTTATGCGTTTATTGTTTCAGTTGGTGCGATGTAGCGGCTGTTTCCTGGTGCCCTACGTCCCTCAGATCTCCCAAGTGTTGAAGAGAACCCTCCACCTTAAGAGTCGAGAGGGATACCACCTAGCGGGGTCGGTGGTGAGATACTTGTTGAAATACCTGGGTGTGACTATGCCCGCGGAGTACCGGTCTCTGCCACACAGCTGGGACGTACCGCTAGCCGATTCACTGCCTATAAGGGTAAGGCTGGTAGTAGTAAGAGTAGTTGTAGTAGTAGTAGTATTAGCAGTAGTAGTAGTAGTATGTGTTATAATAAAAATAAAATAAAATAGTAGTTGTAGTAGTAGTATTAGTAGTAGTAGTATTAATATTGGTACAGTACTTGTTGAAATACCTTGCTGGGACCATGCTTAAGGGGAAGGTTAATAGTAGTAGTAGTAGTGGTAATAGTTGTAATAGTAGTTTTAGTAGTAGTAAAAATAGTAGTAATAGTGGTAGTAGTAGTTTTAGTAGTGGTAATAATAGTAGTAGTAGTAGTAGTAATAGTAGTATTGGTAGCCTACTGTAGTTATTGAAATACCTGGGACCGGAACTGCACTTCGTGTGGAGCACTCGGTTTACATTTATTTATTTTATATATTTATTATTATTTTTTGTGAGTAAGGGAGACAAAAGGCAGAACTGCCTGTGGCGAGTGCCTCCCTGAGTGTTGAAAGAGTCACAGGGCCAAAAAATGCCTGGACACACAGAGTTTGAAGTAATTTAAGTCATAGGAAGAGAGAAAGATTGATTCTGGGAGAGAGTTCCAGAGCTCAGCTGTTGAATTGAAGAAAGATTGAGAATAAAGTTTCACTCTTGGGTTGGAGAGTTGCACAGAGTAGTGGTGGGATTGTGATGCAAGACGGGTGCTACGTCCTCTACGAAGATGGGGTGGTATACACTGAGAGAGCTCTGAAGAACACTGGTTATTGTAATAACGGTAGAATAGTGAGAGAGATGCAACATTGCGGCGAAGAGAGAGAGACTGCAGAGAGTTGGTGAGTGGATGTGAGTTAATGAGACGGAAGGCTTTCTTTTCTACTTTGTCTAGAAGTGCTGTGTGAGAGGATCCTCCCCACACATGTGAACAATACTCAATACATGGACGCACTGTTCCCCTATACAGAGCAAGAAGCTACGCAGGGTTGAAGAACCCCTGAAGGCGGTTTAGTACACCCAGCTTCTGGGAAGCTGTTTTAGCAAGAGTGGTAATATGATCTTTCCAAGAGAGATCAGTGAAAAACAGTATGTATAATTGTGTATGTCTTGTCTGTGTGTTTACTGATTGTGATGTCTTTACCGCTGTGATGTGTATTTATGTTTACCTTACCTATTGTGACGTGTGTGTGTCTTTATTTATTTATTATTATTTTTGTTCAACTACTCCCTCTCGGGCATAGGCTGAGAGCCTGTACATTCAACCGTTCACTCAACGGTGAAACCTGTGTGTCTTTAACTAGGTATTAATTGTGGTGTGTGCGAATGTTTCAGCACTGGGGTGAGGCTGGAGACGTACACAAGTTGGGACTGAAGTGGGTCGAGCCGGGAGAGAAGGAAGAGTCGGCCATGACGGATCTGGTGCATACCTTCCTACTGCCGGAGCTACAGTTACTGCGACAAGTGGCACGCGGGGAGAAGGAGGTGTCCAGGTTAGTAACTGTACTTTATTAATACAAAAATAATACAAATTGTATAATTGCTATAAGGAAGTTGGAGCTGTAGACATCGATATTTAGCAGAATTAACAAATAAAATATGGCCTTAGTCCATTTATACAGTAAAACCTTGCCCATCCAGACTAATTGGGGGAGAACCCTGTCTGGATCTGCCAAAAGTCCGGATATATATTCAGCCATCCAGACAAATCCGGATGGCTGAATCATGAGTCCGGATATCTAACTTAAACAACCAGACTTAGGTTTCAGCCATCCAGACAAATATGGCTGGCTGAGTGCTGACATACAAGTATGGATATCAAACTCCAATGTACAGACCCTTCTGAAACTGATTACAATGTTCCCCCAGTATGCACTGACCCAAAGCATGTAATTGCTAAGTATACTGAAGATGTAAATGATACTCGATTGTATAAAGTAGGCCTAGGCCAATTTTTTTTTTTTTCAAAGTATGCGCACTGATGCACATCAGTAAACAGTCTCTTTATTAAACAAAGACTCTCTCCAATACAGTTTATACCACCAACACCATCTATAAGCTATATTATCCCCAATTTAATTAAATTTAAACTCACAACGTTACGAGATTAACGGATTCCCGATTTTCGGCACTAAACATAGACCGATGCTCAGCTGACTCGTGGTACATAATAAATTGTCAATATTGAGCTTTTATATATTATTGTATTCCATAGGAATCAATATTGACAATATGTGCTTTTATATTGTATTCGATAGGAATCAATATTGACAATATGTGCTTTTATATTGTATTCGATAGGAATCAATATTGACAATATGTGCTTTTATATTGTATTCGATAGGAATCAATATTGACAATATGTGCTTTTATATTGTATTCGATAGGAATCAATATTGACAATATATGACTAATAGTATCTCCCAAAATAATTAGAAATGCACCAGCGGTCTCTGACTCTCTATTTACTACAGTGACGTACATCGAGAATGCGTGATCGTGAATGTCGTAAGGTTGTGAGCTTAAAATTACTTGAATAGGGGATAATAAAGCTTGTTTGATGGTGTTGGTGGCATAAACTGTATTGAAAAAAGGGACTTTGTAGAGGGGCTGTATTATAGATAACAATGTACAGTACAGTAATTGGGATAATAGGCACTGCCTGTACCAAACGCAGGATGTAAACAAGACGCTCGGTGACTTGTATTCGTCTCACTCGTTTCCAGATTGATTTTTATTTTTCCCAAGCAATCCAGACAAGTTTGGTTGGCTGAAACATGAGTCTGGATTGAAATGCCTGTTGGAATCTCTTGGGTTTCCGGATCTGAGAGCACCGGATCGGCGGGGTTCTAATGTATATACATAAAACCAAATTATCTATACTTTCTATCCATCAGAAACCTACATTATTATTGTATTTCTGTTGAACAATTGAACAAATACATAAAATTCAAATGTAAAACTTTTGAAATTCAAATAAATTCAAAATAATTCAAATAAATCCTTGCAGTCTGGAACTATGCCTGATCAGTGGAAGCTAGCCAACGTAACACCGATATTAAAAAAAGGCAGCATATCCCTACCCAGTAACTATCGTCCAATTAGCTTAACCTCAGTTGTATGTAAAATTAAAATGTAAAACTTGCAAACTAAACAAACCAAAATTGGGACAAGGACAATATAAAGTCAAATTAAATTATCAAAATCGCTGTGTGGAAACAACGCTTACTAAAATTAAATCTATGAAATAAAAGAACACAATCCATACACAATACAATACAGTAATACAACACAATACAGTAACAACCAAAACACATACTGTATATGTACTAACAATGTGGGTACAGAGCATATATGGTAAGCATGATGTGCTATACCCTGTTGCAAATAAGCAGGCCAAAACTCTTGAAAATTAACCTCTACAACTCACAAACGACTAAAATATTAAAGCTAATATTTCTACCATTCGGGAAGGGTCAGCCAGGGAGTAGCTGTGGAAATGTTCAGCCCATTTGCTCTAGCCCTTTTTAAGTTACAGAGTTTATGGTTCACCATACCTGGACAACGTATTTGGAACAGGGTATAGTACAGATCCCCTTGGATGATTCCGGTGCTATTCCTCCCTCTCCGCCCTCCTCTCTCTTACTTATGCCTAATATCCTAATCTCTTCTAAAGATGTACTTTCTACCCTCTCTGGGCTTAATACTAATAAGGCGTACGGTCCGGACGGTGTTCCTCCTGTTGTTTTCAAAAACTGTGCTTCCGTGCTGACTCCCTGCCTAGGCAAACTCTTTCGTCTCTGTCTATCCTCTTAACGTCTTCCCTTCATGCTGGAAGTTTGCTCACATTCAACCTGTCCCAAAGAAGGGTGACCGCTCTCAACCCTCCAACTATCGTCCAATTGCTCTCATCTCTTGTCTTTCTAAAGTTTTTGAAACTATTCTTGCTTCCAAATTTCTTAAGCATTTCTCTTCTCATAATCTGCTCTCAGATCGCCAGTATGGCTTCCTTAAGGGTCGCTCTACTGGTGATCTTCTTTCATCTCTTACTAACTCTTGGTCATCCTCCTTTCGGGACTTCGGTGAGACTTTTTCTATTGCACTAGACATATCGAAAGCTTTCGATAGAGTCTGGCATAAATCTTTAATTTCTAAACTACCCTCCTTCGGTTTCTATCCCTCCATCTGTGCCTTTGTCTCTAATTTCCTTTCCGGCCGTTCCATAGTCGCGGTTGTGGACAGTTATTGTTCACTTCCTCACCCTATAAACTCCGGGTGTTCCTCAGGGCTCTGTCCTATCTCCTATTCTCTTTCTAATTTTTATAAATTATCTCCTTAACTGTACCTTAATTCCCATCCATTCATACGCAGATGACTCAACCTTACACTACTCCATTAGTTTTTCAGAACGCCCCAGCCAGCAATTCCTCAACGACAAACGTAATGAAGCCATAGAACTCTTAAATTCTGATCTAAATACTATTTCCAATTGGGGCAGAGAAAACCTTGTTAACTTTAATGCTTCCAAAACCCAATTTCTCCATCTATCTACCCGTCAGGATCTCCCAGCGGACTATCCCTTATTCTTCAACAATACAAAAATCAACCCTTCATCTTCTCTCAATATTCTTGGTGTCTCTTTTTCTTCTGCTCTCAGTTGGAAGGACCATATTACCAGTCTTGCTAAGGTAGCCTCCCAGAAGCTGGGTGTGCTCAACCGCCTTAGGGGGTTCTCTTCCCCAGCACAGCTTCTTGCTCTGTACAGGGGCATAGTGCACCCTTGTATTGAGTATTGTTCACATGTGTGGGGAGGTTCCTCTCACACCGCTCTCCTAGACAAAGTTGAAAGGAAGGCCTTTCGTATCATTAACTCCCGTCCACTCACCAACTCTCTGCAATCTCTCTCTCTCCGCTTATGTTGAATCTCTCTCGCTATTCTATCGCTACTATAATAATCAGTGTTCCTCAGAGCTATCCCAGTGCATACCACCTCCTTTACGTAGGGCACGTGGTACCCGTCTTGCAACTCAATCCCACCCCTACTCTGTGCAACTCTCCAACCCAAGAGTGAAACGTTACTCTCAAACTTTCTTCTACTCAACAGCTGAGCTCTGGAACTCTCTCCCAGAATCAGTCTTTCCCTCTTCCTATGACTTAAATTGCTTCAAACTCCGTGTGTCCAGGCATTTTGGCTCGAACATCCCTTGATTTTGGCCCTGTCACTCTTTCAACTATGGGGGAGGCACTCGCTATAGGCAGTTGTTGTTGTTGTTGTTGTTCCCCAAGCTGCCTGGCCGAACAGCCCCAAGGCCCTGAGCAAGGCCAAGGCCATAACCAAGCACCCCAACAGAACCCTCCCCGCCGACCACAATAAAGCCTGGGTGACCGAAGCCACTCCATGGCGGGGAGCTGAGGAGGGTGCGGAAATGCCCGGGAAACCAAAGCCCCACCCAGGGCCCTGTGTCCCTCAGCAATTATGAAGAGAAAGTTGAGGGGCAAGGGAAAAATGTGATGCTTTGGCTTCCAATCTTGGTAAATTCTAGAATTAATGGATGGGGACAAAAGAATCTAGTTTCTTTTAATGCACAGAAAACCAAGTACATTCAATTTTCTAACCGACAGAATCTCACTGACTCCCATATATTTTTTAATGATGTAAATATTCCCACTTCCCCTAGTATTGACATTCTCGGTGTAACATTAACTACTAACTTGAGCTGGACACATTATGTTAGAAGCATTGCTAAGAATGCCTCTAAAAAACTGGGACTCCTGTACAGAGTTCGAGAATTCTTCACTGACGAGCAGTTGGCCGTGATATATAAAAGTCATGTGCGTTCTCAGATGGATTACTGTTCACCTCTGTGGGGTGGAAGTGGAGTGGTTGCATTGAGGCAGTTGGACAAAATTCAAAATAAAGCTATTAGATTAATCAATAACCCTGCAATCACACAGGACCTTCCTACATTATCCATACGAAGAAATGTTGCATCCCTTGCATTATTCTACAGATATTTTCACAGCAATTGTTCCGAGGAACTTGCTTCAATTGTGCCGCCTCTCCACATCTTTCCCCGTAGAACTAGGGCAGCTGAGAGCGCCCATGAATTTACACTTTCTCCTCCACAATGCAGAACTTCTGCTTATCAGAATTCATTTATCCCCAGAGCTACTACTCTTTGGAATTCACTTCCCTCGAATTGCTTTCCACAAACTTACAATCTACAAATGTTTAAATCCAGTTGTTACAAACATTTTATGAATGGAGGATGCCTTTAGGCACATGGACCTTTTTGTTTTATCTGTGTTTTTCCTTCCTCCGTTCATTGTCTCTTAAAAAAAAAAAAAAAAAAAAAAAAAAGATTGGGAGGTCAATCCACGTTACGAGACGCCGTCACTTGAGATCTAGAAAATATATAAGTAAAAGGAACAGTCAGAGTAAGCTATGGGTATGGCAGAGATTGCTCAGTTCTCACTCTAATAGACCAGCCCATCACCAGCTATAGGCAGTAATGCCTTTTGCCTCCCTCAATCACATAGAAAAAAAACTAAAACAAAACACATTACAGTACTATCTATCTATCTATCTATATACTCAGGCCCAATCCTCACCTATTTATTTATTTATTTTATTTTTTTAACACATTACCCTTAAGCTTAATGTAGTCAAATGAAAATTAAACTGGCCAGATTATAACTTGAGTGTAGAGTTAGCACATATTGTTAGTCCACACCGTCCACCAACATGACTGTTGTCTGTCAATAACACACACTGGTTGTCCCCAGCCTCCAACACTACATACAGTACACCTCTTGGTTTGTAGTCGACTGCTCTACCAACTGCGCTACAGCTATATTTGTTCATACTGTCCACTGAAGTGCCTCAAACATCGGGGCACCCACCCTAGCCCCACTCTTCAGCAGGAAGTGTATGGTGGTCAAAACTGCATCATCATTATTGTAACTAGACATGAATCCTAGGCTTCGATACATAAATACCTGATAAACTTATTGGTGTATTCGCCTATACTGTAGGTAGCGCCAACGAACTTGACCATAATCTGGACCCCTTAAGTTATTATAACTCAAAATAAATGAAAGCAATCAGGCTGATATTTCTATCATTTGGGAAGAGTCCACCAGGAAATAGGTGTGGAAATTTACAGCCAGTTTGCTCAAGGTTCTTTTGAGTTACGAAGAGGTCAGGGATCGAGATAATTGTCAAGTTCGTTGGTGCTACCTATAGGTAGCTATTCACCTAGTTGTAGCATGCAGGATTCGAGGTAGTCTCGTGTTACCTCGTCTTGAATTCTACTTTTATCCATTTTTACTTTAAAAGTATGGATATTGATTGCTCTCACCACCTCCCTTTCCAAACTATTCCAACCCTCTACACTTGTATTTGGGAAGCTTAATTTTTCACTTTTGATTTGCATCTTGTTTTTATTAACGTATATTTGTGTCCTCTGGTTCTACCATTATCCCTCTCAATAAAGTTTACTGTGTCAACCCTTTCCATGCCCCTAACACACCTATACATCATGACTCGTGCTTAAACTGCAAACTGCATATATCCCTTTTCAAAAGTTCATAGTGGTGGGCTGCGAGTATCCTTTCCAAAGACACAAATTAAAAGGAATAAAAACCATGCCAGTGTGATCACTGCCCTCATATTTTGGTGACACATAGTGACACTAGGCAACTCAAGCTTCCACAAGCCACATATCTCCCAGACACCTCAGTTACCTGGCAGACATGGAGGAGAGATGTACTGCTCTGTCCAGTGATGGCCATGAGAGGTGTGAGGGGAGGGAATGAGGACGAACGTGGGTGGGGGACCTCGAGGGGGAAAACAGTTATGGTTTGTAGGACGAAGCACTACTCCTGTAACACCACCGTCACATGCCTACCTGGGGTGCACAACTGCACGTACATATGCATGCTTTTGAGAAACAAAAGACCAGATTATCATTATTATTACAATGTACAGGCTAAGATTAATATGCAGTATATAATATGAGAATGCACAATATATCGTAGGCTTGTGCATAAACGTTTGCCTGTCTTGATAGCCTAATGCTTGGTGTGCGGAATTTTGGCGTGAGTTTCCTAGGTTCCAGTCCTTGGAGTACCGCATGTATTCATTACTTTCATTGATTTCACTAGTTAGGTTTATTTGTAAATTAATTGGTGGATTGGTGAAAACAAATATGAAATCTCTAGGGATTTTGTATATTAATGTGTATGTTGTTACCCTTACAGAGAAGTGTTACAACAGAGCCTGAGTATGACCTTGGATATATTATTGGGTGCCGGATCAGCTCTACCTCACTGGGACCAAGAACCCATACCGCTGTGAGTACTGCACCCCCTTCGCCCTCATCTTTACCACCAATAGTTGATTCATTTGCACCATATTTCTTTTTCAATTTTAAGATTTTCGGCCCATTAGTTTTGGCGATTTTAAGACCTTTCTTGCCATTTAGGTGTCAATATTTTCCTGGCAAGCGAAAGTGAACCTGTAATTTTTGTTTTTCTTCTATGTGGATGAGGGAGACAAAAGGCAAAACTGCCTGTGACGAGTGCCTCCCTCAGAGTTGAAAGAGTGACAGGGCCAAAATCAAGGAATGTTAGAATAAAAATGTCTGGACACAGAGTTTGAAGCAATTTAAGTCATAGGATGAGGAAAAGATGGATTCAGGGAGAGAGTTCTAGAGCTCACCTACTTAAAAATGTACATATTGATTTCAAAAGGAGTATTATTTTTTTTTTTTTTTTAGGTTGATAGAGGTCTAGGGATCAAACTAAAAAAAAAAATATATAATAATAAAACTCGTTAGATGCCATGTATTTCTTTTTGCAAGTTTTCCATTATAATTTATATATATTTCCCTCCGTCTCCCTACATGTTATCCACTCTTGACCGGCAGGATTGAAATGACAGTGAAGCGAGACAACCGGAAGTTTGTGGTCCGCAGCCGAGAAGTTGAGGTGACGCTGGGGAGTGAGGAATTCCCTTCTAACGTGCGACAGGCCGTGGCGTCAGTGATCCTGGAACTGATACGACGACTGCTAGACCAAGGCTCAGACGACACCAAGAGTCTATGTCGGGCTGTCAATGTTAGTGACTATTATTATTGTTATTATTATTATTATTATTATTAGTAGTAGTAGTAGTAGTAGTAGTAGTAGTAGTAGTAGTATTGTTATTATTATTAAAATTATTGTTATTATTATTTTTATTATTATTACAGTATTATTATTATTATTATTATTATTAAATTGTGCAGGGTTCTCCATCTTCTGATTGAAGGAATCAAGTGCCTCATGTTTATCATACAACTTCCTTGGATGATAATTCGTCTTCTGTTAAGGCTTAACCCTTACTGCCCGGGCGTAATTTTAAAATGACGCATCTTGCGAAGGCCCGGAGCCCGGGTGTCCCTTTAAAATCCGTAAGCTTGAAAGCTTCCTTAAGCGTGCTTTGAAAGCCGCGCGGCGAAACGTTTGTAAACAAAGCCGATCAGAGCGCCGCCAAGCCTTAACAACAAGGAGAAGTCTGACCTTGTCTGCCATTACCAGTTAGTGAAAATTAGTCTCCCAAAGTGTCCGATATTGCTAAATTCGCGGAAAAACAGCTAAAACTCTCTCCACGGAAATCGTCATCACACCTGAACCAGTTTGTTGTTGTTGTTGTTGCTGTTCCTCAGGCTGTCTGGCCGAGCAGCCCCAAGGTCCTGAGCAAGGCCAAGGCCATAACCGAGCGCCCCCACAGAACCCTCCCAGCTCACCACCAATAATGCCCAGGTGACCGAAGCCACTCAAAGGCGGGGAGCTGAGGAGGTGCGGAATCGCCCTGGAAACAAAAGCCCCACCCAGGCCCTGTTGCCCTCAGCAATTATAAAGGGAAAGTTGAGGGGCAAAGGAAAAATGTGACGCTTTGGCTCCCAATCTGCCAGGGTTGGCAGTAGGGAGGTCAATCCACGGAAAAGACGCCGTCACTTGAGATCTAGAAAATATATAAGTAAAAGGAACAGTCAGAGTAAGCTATGGGTATGGCAGAGAACGCTCAACTCTCATTCTGATAGTTGATCTAGAGAGCTCTACTTAACGCCACTCTACAGATACAAAACAGGGCTACATTTTGAGATTTGTGTGAATTCTCTAGCAGTTAGAATAACTATGATAGGCCTATGTTTACATACAACGTTTTTTGGCCATATCGCCCGGATAGGAGTGCCGTCCTTTAGAAAGCCAGCCCCGGGGGGGGGGGGGGGGGGGATTACATTATTTTGCTGTATCTAACAATTAATGTAATGTCTTAGCCCATTTGTGGGTATAAATAAACAATCAATCAAATCTAATATTAATATTTCTGTACAGTCGGCCAAATAAGTGATGTCTCGGCACCAAGTGTATTTTGATAAATAATTGGTACAGTATCTATCTATCTATCTATCTATTGCCTGACGCCGTGATCCCCGAAGGGGTGGCCACGAACGAACTGCCCCCATGCACCTCTGTCCCCAGTCAGTCGACGCCCCTCCCCCCAACCAGCACCGCCTTCGTTCATGTACTTCCTCACTCCATCCTTCCACCTCTCATTCGGTCTACCTCTCCCTCTCTGTCCTTCCATCTCGCTCTCGTACACCCTCTTAGTCATTCTCTCGCTTTCCATACGTTCCATATGGCCAAACCATCTCAAGTTGTTCCTTTTCACACTTTCCAGCACATCTACCTCCACACCACACCTCCTTCTTACTTCCTCATTAGTCTGTCTATCCCTCCATGTATTTCCGCACGCACTCCTTAAGTAATTCATTTCCACTGCTCTCACTCTTGGTCTGAGTCTCTCAACCAACGTCCATGCTTCGCTTCCGTAAGTCAGTGTCGGGATTACCACACTGTCATGCAAGGACTTCTTCACTTCCATACTGACCACCCTATTTCTTGTTACTGCTTTTAGCGTTCCTACAACCCTCTTCCCCTGTTGTACCCTCTCCCGCACTTCTTCATCCATAGTCCCATCTTTACTCAACACACTGCCCAGATACTTAAAAGAGTTGACGATCTCCATAGCCTGACCGTTCAGCTTCACCTCACACTCTGTGACTTCACCCCTTTTGAAGACCATAACCTTGCTCTTCCCCGCATTTACCTTCAAATTTCGTTTTTCGCACACTGTTCCAAACTCATTTGTAAATAAACCAGACCCTGCAACTCCCATTCATTATCACTCATCAGAACTGTATCATCCGCAAACAGCAGTATAGGTAGCTTCCACTCAATTCCCTCCCTTTTCAGCGATACACCAATATCCACTGCTCTTGATAGTACAGTAAACCCCCGCTCTTTCGGACTTCAATCTTTCGGAATTCTCAGACTTTCGGACTAGCATTTCAATTCGGACTCATGGTTCAGCCTTTCGGATTTATCCGAAAGGCTGAGAAAATACCTCCGTCCTTTTCGGACTACACTTTCGGACTACATTTAACTTCGGACTCATGCTTCAGCCTTTCGGATTTGTCCGAAAGGCTGAGAAAAATTAAATCGCATTCGGACCAAAGAGCCGAGTTTCGGACTTGTCTGGTTAGGTGAATCTGTATTCGGACTTATAAACTTCGGACATTATTTCAGCCTTTCGGATTTGTCTGAAAGGCTGAGAAAAATTATTTCGCATTTGGACCGAAGAGCCGAGTTTCGGCATTATAAACTTCGGACATTATTTCAGACATTCGGACAAATCCGAATGGCTGAAGTGTGAGTTCGGACTCGGCCCTTTCGGACTTTTGACTCTTTCGGACAGGGGTCTCCCCCAATTAGTCCGAAAGAGCGAGGGTTTACTGTATTTCTTTCATGTGTTACGGATTGTTGACTTAAAACTTAAAGCTGTCCTTTAAGTAACATTACTTTCATTGTTGTTATATCTTAGTCTTATTTTCTCTGTACAAATTTAAATAAGAGGTTTCAGTTATAGATAAACCACAGCATATTATATATTACTATATTAAATTAAACACAAATTACTGTACACAATATTTACACTGCACTCTTACAAATCAAAATGGCTTCACAATGAATAAAATAACCCCTAGAGATAATTGGGAAGAGAGAGGAAGTCTAGCTCCTATCAGGGTCTGATAGATACTGACCATCAAGTCTCCAAAATACCAGACATTCACTTCTTCCATTGAAAATAAATACTTAGATTTATGAAACAAAGTTCTATATCCAACAACCATGATACTGATTCCGTGAAGCAAACATACGGATGCTGATAAAAAGAAAACTATTTATATAATTGAACCAATGAACGAAGCAATGAAACTATGTTATTGTTGTTGTTCCCCAAGCTGCCTGGCCGAACAGCCCCAAGGCCCCGAGCAAGGCCATAGCCGAGCGCCCCCACAGAACCCTCCCTGCCGACCACAATAAAGCCTGGGTGACCGAAGCCACTCCATGGCGGAGAGCTGAGGAGGGTGCGGAAATGCCCGGGAAACCAAAGCCCCACCCAGGGCCCTGTGCCCCTCAGCAATTATGAAGAGAAAGTTAAGGGGCAAAGGAAAAATGTGACGCTTTGGCTTCCAATCTTGGTAGATTGGGAGGTCAATCCACGGAAGAGACGCCGTCACTTGAGATCTAGAAAATATATAAGTAAAAGGAACAGTCAGAGTAAGCTATGGGTATGGCAGAGATCGCTCAGTTCTCACTGATAGACCAGCCCATGACCACGCAATGAAACTATTCTTTATAATAGTATTTAGTTAAGTGATTGCTAATTTGAACCACAATATGAAACCACAACACATCAATGAATCCTTGAATTAATCAATTGACAGAATTTAGCTATTAACAAAGTACCGAACACAAATGAAACATTAACTAAAATTCTAGAATTTCAATACACATTTCTATATAATGATTGCATTAAACAATTAACAACATATACTATATGCTTAGCTTTCATATTTGTAATCAACTATGCCATGACACATGACTCCATCCAAATATACAGTAAACAACCACGGGGACATCACACACCCCTGTTTCAAACCAACATTCAGGTCAAAGAACTCGCTCTGCTCACTCTCCACACGTACTGCCGCCTTTGCACCCTCATACATGCTCTTCACTCCTTTCAGCAACTTGCCCTCTACTCCGTATATTCTAAGTACTTTCCACAAACCTTCTCTATCCACTCTGTTGTAGGCCTTCTCCAAGTCCATAAAGGCAACATACACCTTTTGTTTCTTCTCCAGATACTTCTCCACAACACAATTCAGGGTAAAAATCTGATCTACACATCCTCTTCCCTTCCTAAAACCTCCCTGCTCGTCGCCTATCCATTTCTCCGTTCTCACTCTCACTCTCTCAATCACTACCCTACTGTATACCTTCCCTACTACGCTTAGAAGACATATTCCTCGGTGGTTACCACACACTCCTCTTTCCCCTTTGCCCTTATATAGGGGGACTATTATGCCAGTCTTCCAGTCATCGGGTGCACTCCCCTTCTCCCATGCTAGTTTGCACATTATCCATACCCATTCTATCACTATCTCACCACCATACCTCAACATTTCCCCACACACTCCATCTGTTCCTGGTGCTTTCCCCAACTTCATTCTTTTCATGGCTTCCCACACTTCTGACCTCCTGATCCCCACCTCCACCTCCTCAGTGTTTTGGAGGACAGGCAACCTAGAAGGGTCACTAGATCTGTTGTTGCTTGATTTCCTTTGTACTCCTCCTCCACTACTTCTCTTCTTCTCCCTCCCATACCATATCCAGCTATGTTTGCTGGCTCTTCATTCCTTACATTTAGCAACTCACTGAAGTACTCCCTCCATCTTTCGACTCTCTCTTGCTTCTCGGCTAGCATTCTCCCATTCTTATCTTTCACACCCTTACTGTTTCCCTTGCTACCTTCCCTAACTTTCTTGACTTCTTTCCAGAACAGTTTCTTACTCTCCCTCCATTTTACACTCAGATTCCTTCCAAATTCCTCATCTACTCTTCTCTTACTTTCCTTCACTACTCTCTTCACCACCCTCTTACTCTCCACGTACCTCGCTCGTTTCTGTCTCTCGGAATCTTCATTCCCTCTACTACCCAACCACTCTCTATATGCTTTCTTCTTTTCTTCCACAGCTATTCTTACCTCTTCTGTCCACCATGCTGTACCTTTCACTCCCCTCCCTCTTCTCCTCACTCCACACACCTCCTCACATGCTGCACAGATCTCATCCTTAAACACCTTGCTTATCTCATCCACTTCCTCCATAACTTCCAGGTCGAACCCACCTAGTCGTCTTTCCACTTCTCTCCTGTACTCCTCCCTGACTTCCTCCTCCTGCAACCTCTCCACCCTCCTCACCATTCCACCCTCCTCTCGCCTCCCTCCAGCTCTCCTCACCCACTTCTTTGGATCCTAACCTTAGCTACCACTACATAATGATCAGACAGACCCCCTCCAATACCCCTATGCACCCTAGCATCCATCACAGATTTCTTCATTCGTTCATCCACACATACATAATCAATCAATGACTTTCGTTCCACCACTGTCTTATCCTTCATCGTCAACATCCATTTCCACGTGTACCTGTGGATCATTCTGTGTCGGAAGAAGGTGTTGGCTATCCACAGCCTCCTCCCCACACATACGTCCACAAGTGCACTACCATTCCCATTCACCTCTGATGGTACCTCCCACCCTCCCACCACTCCAACTTTCCTATCACCCACCTTACCATTCATATCCCCAATCAGAAATATTCTTTCGTTCTTGTCAAACTTCTCCAGGCACGCCTCCACATTCATCCAGAACTCCTCTTTCTTTCTTTCAAGTTTATCCTCTGTCGGGGCATACACACACACAATCACCCACGTTTGTATTCCTACTTTCATTCTCACCCACACAATCCTTGAACCAACAGACCCATACTCTCTTACACATTCCTTCCATTTGCTACTTACAAACAAACATGCACCTTCTCTCGCTGTTCCTTCACTCACTCCAGCACACACACCCATTCCACACTCCCACTCTCTCACATCTGAACCTTTCCATTTGGTCTCTGTCATTCCACATACATCCAGCCTGGCATTCACTAACACTTCCAGAACCTCTCTCTCTTTTGTGCCATCATTCATGCCACTAACATTCCACGTAGCCATTCTCAGAATGTCCGAAGGTATGTCCTTAGTCGGTCGTGGTTCGTCAACGTAGGTTCCGTCCGCATCCGAGGTTATTCGTTCGTTTTTCTTTGCTTAGATATTTTTTCCGGGTGGGGGTCGCAAGCCCACCGACCCTCTTTAGTCTCTTTAGTCGCCTCTTTAGTCGCCTCTTACGACACGCAGAAGGCACGTGGGGCACAGTATCTGCAATATATAAATGTGATTCATTCATTTGAAGTGAGATATACAAACATGTTCCTACACTTACTCACCCTATTCAACATCTGACAGACATTAATACAGCACAGAGCGAGCCAAAAGTAATGACAGGTGAGACATGACTTATTAGCGCTATAGTACATTATTTTTAATATTATTATTATTACTGTAATCTATTATTATTATTTATTTTATTATCTCCGCCAATGAAGTTGGAGTTTATGTTTTACTTCTTTTTTTCTCTTTGCCTGTCTTTAACCCTCCGGATCCGGGGCCCTCATATGAGGCCTATCGCTGTGTCCGGGGCCATTTTCGTACAGTCAAGCTTCATTATTCAGTGGCTACTGATTGAGACCACCTAGAGCAGTAATTTTTTTTGCAAATTGTAGAACTTTTTGTTGTCTGTAGACTGCCGTTGAGATGACATCGCTACGACGCGTGGTTGCCGAGTTATGATGATTTTAGCGGCGATTTTTAGCCGCGCATTTTGCCTAATATGAGGCCTTCCGGATTCCGGCCAATATTTTTGTTTTCCTCATATGAGGCCTCCCGGATTCCGGCCAATATTTTTGTTTTCCTCATATGAGGCCTCCCGGATTCCGGCCAATATTTTTGTTTCCCTCATATGAGGCCTCCCGGATTCCGGCCAATATTTTTGTTTTCCTCATATGAGGCCTCCCGGATTCCGGCCAATATTTTTGTTTTCCTCATATGAGGCCTCCCGGATTCCGGCCAATATTTTTGTTTTCCTCATATGAGGCCTCCCGGATTCCGGCCAATATTTTTGTTTTCCTCATATGAGGCCTCCCGGATTCCGGGGGTTAAACAAGATATTTAACAAAGTTATGAACCGATTGTCACAACATTTTGTGGGCAGATAGGATATACGCCAAGTCAGAAGTTATTCAATTGACCACTTGCGAGTTTCGTTCTATAAGGAAGTTGGAGCTGTAGACATCGATATTTAGCAGAATTACCAGCAAAAATACGGTTGTACAGTAGTACATTTATAAATACATAGAACCCAATTCAACATACAGTACTCTTTAGCTATCAGATACCTAAATTATTATTGCATTTCTATTTTCTATCGATGTCTGCACTGCACTGACCAAAAAAACAAACAAACGGTCAGTCTCCCCTTATCTGTTTCCCAAGCAAACTAAACTAGAGTCACTCAGTAGAGCGCGGAACTCTGCCTCCGCTGGTGGAGGTATGTGCTCTACTGATCATCTCCTAAATTGACCACTTGCGAATTTCAGGCTATAAGGAAGTTGGAGCTACAGAGTCTGTAGCTCCAACTTCCTTATAGCCTGAAATTCGCAAGTGGTCAATTTAGGAGATGATCAGTAGAGCACATACCTCCACCAGCGGAGGCAGAGTTCTGCGCTCTACTGAGTGACTCTAGTTTAGTTTGCTTGGGAAACGGATAAGGGGAGAATGACCGTTTTTTTTTTTTTTTGGTCTATTAATTCATATATTCCTTAGTTTCCTCGCTAGACCTCCATCAAGCTTAGAAAAACACCCCCTAGATCCCCCTTCAAGATAGATTTGTAAATTTTTCGGTAGAAAAATTTACCGGCCACAGGCCGGTTCCTCTTAAAATTTCAGGCTCGCTATTGCTCGCCAGGAAATAATCGACACCTAAATGGTACGAAAAGTCTTAAAATTGACAACGAAATGGTACGAAAGGTGTTAAAATCGACAAACTAATGGGCCGAAGGTCTTATAATCTCAAAAATAGTGGGGCTAAACATTAGGGAGAAAGGGCTCCATAAAAACGGTCTGCCTCCCCTTAACTTGCTCATGTAGTAATGTACACCCTATGTGGTGCATTATGTTCTTTTATTTGTTGTTGTTCCCCAAGCTGCCTGGCCGAACAGCCCCAAGTCCCCGAGCAAGGCCATAACCGAGCGCCCCCACAGAACCCTCCCTGCCGACCACAATAAAGCACCCTCCTCTTTTATTTGTAATATTATTTTGCTAAAGCGTTGTTTCCACATAGCGATTTTGATAAGTTCTTTTTATTTATACTGTGTTCGTCTAAGTTTTGGTTTGTGTATATTGCAAGTTTTACATTATAATTATTCTTAGGGTATTAATATATAATATATAAAAGTCATGTGCATTCTCAGATGGATTACTGTTCACCTCTGTGGAGTGGAAGTGGAGTGGTTGCATTGAGGCAGTTGGACAAAATTCAAAATAAAGCTATTAGATTAATCAATAACCCTGCAATCACACAGGACCTTCCTACATTATCCATACGAAGAAACGTTGCATCCCTTGCATTATTCTACAGATATTTTCACAGCAATTGTTCCGAGGAACTTGCTTCAATTGTGCCGCCTCTCCACATCTTTCCCCGTAGAACTAGGGCAGCTGAGAGCGCCCATGAATTTACACTTTCTCCTCCACAATGCAGAACTTCTGCTTATCAGAATTCATTTATCCCTAGAACTACTACTCTTTGGAATTCACTTCCCCCGAGTTGCTTTCCACAAACTTACAATCTACAAAAGTTTAAATCCAGTTGTTACAAACATGTTATGAATGGAGGATGCCTTTTTGTTTTATCTGTGTTTTTCCTTCCTCCGTTCATTGTCTCTTTAAAAAAGAAAAAAAAAAAACCCTAGGCTATGCAAAGTTTATCATGATTTCGTACGATTACATGTTTTTACTATATACTAGATGGCTACACTAAGTGCTTATATAGTATGGTAGTTGTGGGGGTAATGTGTCAGCTATAGAAAGTACGACATATAGCTTATAATTAAGAATGATTGATGGAGAGGGAGGGTGAAGAACTGCGGGATATTGCCATTTAAAGGGCTCAGGTCGCTTACTGTACAAAACAACGTGTTTGGCGCGGAAACTCCAAGAATTTCTGGTAGGGGGAATTGATTGAGTAGTCTTGGAATAAGGACGCATATGTATACATGTATGTACTGTACATGTATATACTCAGGCATATATGTACTGTACTCCATAGCTGAAGGTGGCTGACTCCAGACAGAGGCCAAACAGGGACAACACAACACAACAACAAAACAAAGGGCGGGTGCCCAACCCCGAAAGGAGTTGAAATAGGGGAGCTATCCCCCCGCCAAAGGCGGCTTTCTAGGGCCTTTCCTAGCTGATGCTGAGAGGATTGGGTTCTAGTCATGTGGTGATGGGCTGGTCTATCAGAGTGAGAACTGAGCGATCTCTGCCATACCCATAGCTTACTCTGACTGTTCCTTTTACTTATATATCTAATAGATCTCAGGTGACGGCGTCTTTTCCGTGGATTGACCTCCCTACTGCCAACCTAGAAGTTGGCAGATTGGGAGCCAAAGCGTCACATTTTTCCCTTACCCCTCAAATTTCCCTTCATAATTGCTGAGGGGCACAGGGCCTTGGGTGGGGCTTTGGTTTCCCGGGCGTTTCCGCACCCTCCTCAGCTCCCTGCCTTGGAGTGGCTTCGGTCACCCGGGCTTTGTTAGTGGTAAGCAGGGAGGATTTTGTGGGGCGCTCGTTTATGGCCTTGGCCTTGCTCGAGACCTTGGGGCTGTTCGGCCAGACAGCCTGGGGAACAACAACAACAACAACATAAAACAAAATATATTGGTCACCTTGGTGACCCTGGTCTCTGGGTCTGGGTCCTGTTCTGGCTCGGTCTTGAGTCGGCCACCCCCAAGGAAAAAATAAATAAAAAAATAATAATAATAATACAATAGAGGAAAATAAAATAAAAAATAGGAAAAGTGGGGATTGGGCCTGAGCATATATATATATATATATATATATATATATATATTTTCACACACATCTAGGTCACCCAGGAGAAGACCCAGAAGCCAAGGATCACTATATGCATAAATTCATACACAAATTTAAAGACCGAGTGATCCACAGGAAGTGCGGTTCCGGTCTCGCGGCCTAATGGCGGCGTTCCAGGCAACCCTGTTTAGAGCTGCCTCACTTATAATGTAAAACTTGCAAAACAAACAAACCAAAACAGGAACCATACAATATAAAGACAAAAGAAACAAAAAATCAAAATCACTATGTGAAAATAATGATTGAGGAAAATAAAAAAATTAAATTTTACTGTAAAACTAAACAAACCAAAACTTATACGAACACAGTAAAAAGACAAAATAACTAATCAAAATCGCCATGTGGAAACAATGCTTAAGTAAAATAATAATTTATAAATAAAAGAACACAATCCACCACATAGGGTGTACATTACTACAGTAAACTTCCGTTAATCCGAAGGGCAGTGGACCGGCCCTCGTTCGGATTAGTGGATTTTTCGGATTATCGGACTTTACCCCTATGAACCTGTGGCCTGACGAAAACATTGAGGCATTAGGCCACCCAAATGACACAATGGTGCACACATATCAGCTCATATGTTCATGAAATCACTTCAAAAGTTTACCATTGTCATTGTAGCCTATTACCTACTTCAAAACATTCAGATTAATGGTCAAAGGAATCTGCTGATATAAACGTAAACACCTTCTTCTTCTTCTTATTGTCACATGTCCGCATCGTCTACTAGCGAGTTTGTCTTGCTCTTGAAAGCACCCTTGGGAGCGCTCCGATCACTATAAATAGTAGCGTATCGGAGCGTCCAAAGGTGCGTTTTCAAGCGCAAGACTGAATGCGCTTGCAGACGATGCGGTGCAAGCCAGTAGCGCATCGGAGCATCCCAAGAATGCGTTCAAGAGCAAAACAAACGCTCTAGCAGACGATGTGGTGTTTACGTTTATATCAGTAGCTTCCTTTGACCATTAATCTGAATGTTTTGAAGTAGGTAATAGGCTACAATGACAATGGTAAACTTTTAAAGTGAATTCATGAACATATGATATGTGTGTGCTCCATTATGTGTCATTTAAGTGGACTAATGCCTCAAAAAGGGGACTTTGGGACTTCTTGAAATTCGGACCATCGGGTGAATTCGGATTTGGCCTCAAATTGAAAAATTCGGACTATTGGGAGATTCGAATCATCGGTCATCGGATTAAAGGACTTTTACTGTACATGAGCAAGTTAATTTGTTTCCCAAGCAAACTAATCGCACACATAACAAAGCACAAAACCACCACATTTATGAACCGTTTTTGTTTGTAGATCTACCACGGAGTGATGTTCTTCCACGGGATACTGAAGGAAGACTTTGACGCTCGTTGGAAGAGTTTCCAGTTCATCAAAGACGCCCTGGCCAACAAGCTAGCCGGCAACAAACAACACATCCGCTCCCTCCTGGTGGAACGGGCGGTACTACAACAGGAGAGTCGTGTCTTGGAGAACTCTGTCATCAACTTTACCAACACCCATGTGGATATTATGAAGAGTCTGTTTATGTTGTCTACCAGCCAGTATAGTGAGGTGAGTTACAGTAGAGTATTGTAGAGTTAGTTAGTACAGTAGAGTCCCCCCCCCCCCTACTACTACGCCCCTTGACGAGATTGGGGGGCTTCGGTGGCTGACGTGAGAGAATCAACCTCTACGACTCAAATGGTTAAATACGATCTTAATAAACCCTCTTAAGCCTCGGAATCCGGGAGGCCTCATATGAGGCAAAAACAAAAATTGGCAGGAATCTGGGAGGCCTTATATGAGGCAAAATGCATGGCTAAAAATCACTGCTAAAATCATCATGACACGGCAAACACTTGTCGTAGCGATGTCATCTCAACGGTATTCTACAGACAACAAAAATGTCTACAATTTAAAAAAAAATGACTGCTCTAGGTGGTCTCAATCAGTAGCTACTGAATTATGAAGTTTGCCTATACCAAAAGGGCCCCGGACACAGTGATCGGGATCATATGAGGCCCCCCGGATTTCGTGGGTTAATAACATAGGTCCTTCTTCTATCTATCTATCTATTGCCTGACGCCGTGATCCCCGAAGGGGTGGCCACGAACGAACCGCCCCCATGCACCTCTGTCCCCAGTCAGTCGACGCCCCTCCCCCCAACCAGCACCGCCTTCGTTCATGTAGTTCCTCACTCCATCCTTCCACCTCATATTCGGTCTACCTCTCCCCCTCTGTCCCTCCACCTCGCTCTCGTACACCCTCTTAGTCATTCTCTCGCTTTCCATACGTTCCATATGGCCGAACCATCTCAAGTTGTTCCTTTTCACACCTTTTAAGGTCCTTCTTAAACTGCATAAAAATCCTCTAATTTTAGCCATAATTATAGGTAAAAAGGAGTGATGGTGCTGAAGGTGTTGTTGTTGTTGTTGTTGTTGTACCTTTAACTGTCTAGATGGTGTAATGGTTAGAGCGAGTTAGTATGTGGTGTCCTGGGTTTGAATCCTGGGATGATCACTTGCTTTCATTAATTTCATTTGGGGGGTCATTTTGTGTATGGACACCCTCATAAAGGGGAGTAAGGCGTCCGGCAATAGATAGATAGATAGATTAGTGTTAAGAACAATATTGATTAACCCTTTCATGCACAGGACACCATTTGAGCCTATTCTGGGATACTTTAAAGCATTCGTGACCATCAGGGGTGTTTAAAATCCTTTAGTTTATTTACTTCAACCTCTGCAGTTGTCTTTGAGTGAGCTGTGGGCAGAAAACTAATTTTGGAGAGGTAATTATAAGATTGAGAGAACTCTATTCCTGATTACTAATCGGCAACCCTGGCGTCCACACGTGCGTGAAAGGGTTAATATTTATGTTTATATAATTATTTAATGTTTTTGTTTTGTTATTGTTGCGTTGGCAGGTGCGTAGTGAGAGCCAGAGTACCCTAAGCCAAGTGTTATGAATGTTTATATAATGAATTTTTTTTTTTTTTTTTTTTTTTTTTATGTACGTTTATATAATTATTTAATGTGTTTGTTTTGTTTTTGTGTGTTCTCAGGTTCGTAGTAAGAGCCAGAGTACCCTAAGCCAAGTGTTCCAGTGTTTCCCTTACTCCTACAAGTTGATACTGCCGGACCTTACTGAGAGTCTTAAGGTGGACCCCACAGAACACCATGAACAGTTCAAAGGTGGGTACACACTCGGTTGTAGGCACATATTTCACACCATTAGTTTAGTATTGATTAGACACTTCACCCCATTAGTTACGCAATATTAAGACATTTCACCGCATTAGTTTGGTAATAATTAGACGCTTCACCCCATTAGTTACGCAATATTAACACATTTCACCGCATTAGTTTGGCAATAATAAGATACTTCACCCCATTCAGGTGTCAATTTTTTTTGTGGGTGAGCTCGATTTTTATCTGGGCGAGCTATAGCGATAGTTGCTGTTGAAAGGTGGGTGCCCCTGCTATCCGTAAGGGAGGAGGTATACACTGAGAAAGCTCTGAAGAACATTGATTATTGTAATAGTGATAGAAGAGTGAGAGAGATGCAACACTTTGGCGTGTAGAGAGAGATGCAACACTTTGGCGTGTAGAGAGAGATGCAACACTTTGGCGTGTAGAGAGAGATGCAACACTTTGGCGTGTAGAGAGAGATGCAACACTTTGGCGTGTAGAGAGAGATGCAACACTTTGGCGTGTAGAGAGAGATGCAACATTGTGGCGTGTAGAGAGAGATTGCAACATTGTGGGTGTGTGTAGAGAGATTGCAACATTGTGGCATGTAGAGAGAGATTGCAACATTGTGGGTGCGTGTAGAGAGAGATTGCAACATTGTGGCGTGTAGAGAGAGATTGCAACATTGTGGGTGCGTGTAGAGAGAGATTGCAACATTGTGGCGTGTAGAGAGAGATTGCAACATTGTGGGTGCGTGTAGAGAGAGATTGCAACATTGTGGTGTGTAGAGAGAGATTGCAACATTGTGGGTGCGTGTAGAGAGAGATTGCAACATTGTGGCGTGTAGAGAGAGATTGCAACATTGTGGCGTGTAGAGAGAGATTGCAACATTGTGGCGTGTAGAGAGAGATTGCAACATTGTGGCGTGTAGACAGATTGCAACATTGTGGCGTGTAGAGAGAGATTGCAACATTGTGGCGTGTAGAGAGAGATTGCAACATTGTGGCGTGTAGAGAGAGATTGCAACATTGTGGGTGCGTGTAGAGAGAGATTGCAACATTGTGGGTGCGTGTAGAGAGAGATTGCAACATTGTGGGTGCGTGTAGAGAGAGATTGCAACATTGTGGGTGCGTGTAGAGAGAGATTGCAACATTGTGGGTGCGTGTAGAGAGAGATTGCAACATTGTGGGTGCGTGTAGAGAGAGATTGCAACATTGTGGGTGCGTGTAGAGAGAGATTGCAACATTGTGGGTGCGTGTAGAGAGAGATTGCAACATTGTGGGTGCGTGTAGAGAGAGATTGCAACATTGTGGGTGCGTGTAGAGAGAGATTGCAACATTGTGGGTGCGTGTAGAGAGAGATTGCAACATTGTGGGTGCGTGTAGAGAGAGATTGCAACATTGTGGCGTGTAGAGAGAGATTGCAACATTGTGGGTGCGTGTAGAGAGATTGCAACATTGTGGGTGCGTGTAGAGAGAGATTGCAACATTGTGGGTGCGTGTAGAGAGAGATTGCAACATTGTGGGTGCGTGTAGAGAGAGATTGTAGGGAATTTGTAAGAGGAAATGAGTTGATGAAACAAAATGTTTTTTATTGTACTCTTTCAAGAAGTGCGGTATGAGTGGAAGCTCCACACACACGTGAACAATACTTAATACATGGGCATACTGTGCCCCTGTACAGAGCAAGAAACTGTACGGGGGTGAAGAACCCACGGAGACAGTTGATCACACCTAACTTCTGAGAAGTTGGTTTAGCAAGAGTGGTAATATGATCTATGAAGATTGTGACTGGTAGATAAATGGAGAAATTGGGTTTTAGATGCATTGAAAGTAACAAGATTTTATCCGCCTCAATTGAAAATAGTTGATAGATCAGAAGATAGGCGTGTTATGGCATCGTCACGTGAGTTTTGGAGTGATTACATGCTGGGTTGATGTGAACAATGAGTTAAATAGTGTAAGGTAGAGTCATCAGCATGTGAGTGGATGGGACTAGAGGTACAGTTAAGGATCAGATCATTGATAAATATTAGAAAGAGAATTGGAGACAAGACAGAACCCTGAGGAACACCGGAGTTGATAGGTTGAGGAAGTGAGCGATGGCCGTCCACAACTGCAGCTATGGAACGGTCAGAAAGGAAATTAGAGACAAATGCATAGATAGAGGGATAGAAACCGAAGGAGGGTAGTTTAGAAATTAGAGATTTGTGCCAGACTCTATCGAAGGCTTTTGATATGTCCAGCGCAATAGAAAAAGTCTCACCGAAGTCCCGAAAGGAGGATGACCAAGAGTCAGTAAGATAAGCCAAAAGATCACCAGTAAAGTGACCCTTAAGGAAACCATACTGGCGATCTGAAAGTAGATTATGGGAAGAATGATAAATGCTTTAGAAAATTTGAATTAAGAATACAGTACTGTAGTTTAAATAACTTGAGAGCTGCAAGAAATTAGAGCAATTGGACGATAGTTGGAGGGTTGAGAGCAGTCACCCTTCTTTGGGACAGGTTGAATACTATATACCGTATATACTAACTTGAGCTGGACACATTATGTTGTTGGTGTTGTTGTTTTTCCCCAAGCTGCCTGGCCGAACAGCCCCAAGGCCCCAAGCAAGGTCAAGGCCATAACCGAGTGCCCCACAGAACCTCCCCGCCGACCACAATAAAGCCTGGGTGACCGAAGCCACTCTTGGCGGGGAGCTGAGGAGGGTGCAGAAACGCCCGGGAAACCAAAGCCCCCACACAGGGCCCTGTGCCCCTCAGCAATTATGAAGAGAAAGTTGAGGGGCAAAGGAAAAATGTGACGCTTTGGCTTCCAATCTTGGTAGATTGGGAGGTCAATCCACGGAAGAGACGCCGTCACTTGAGATCTAGAAAATATATAAGTAAAAGGAACAGTCAGAGTACATACATACATACATACATACATAAAATTTTAAGACTGAGTGTTCCACACATAAGTGCAGTTTCAGTCTCTTGTCCTAATGGCGGCATTCCATGCAACCCTGTTAAGGGCTGCTTCACTTGTCAAGTTCTTGGATTTGAGATCGGCGCGTATAGTCCGATCCCAGGTCTTCCTCGGTCCACCCCTTGGTGCAGCTCCCTCCACAATCACAGACCTGCATTTTTTCACCCAATTTTGTTCATCCATTCTCTCCACATGTCCATACCATCCCAGTCTACTTGTACGCATCACCTCGCTAATACTCTTTATACCTAAACGTCTCCTCAGCTCAACATTTGTTATTCTATCCTGTAGCCTGGCCCCACACATCCATCTCACCATTCTCATCTCATTACGCTCCATTCTGTTGACATCCTCTACTTTAACGGCCCATGTTTCTGTAAGTAATGGGTAAGCTATGGGTATGGCAGAGATCGCTCAGTTCTCACTCTGATAGGCCAGCCCATCACCACAGACACATTATGTTAGAAGCATTGCTAAGAATGCCTCTAAAAAACTGGGACTCCTGTACAGAGTTCGAGAATTCTTCACTGACGAGCAGTTGGCCGTAATATATAAAAGTCATGTGCGTTCTCAGATGGATTACTGTTCACCTCTGTGGAGTGGAAGTGGAATGGTTGCATTGAGGCAGTTGGACAAAATTCAAAATAAAGCTATTAGATTAATCAATAACCCTGCAATCACACAGGACCTTCCTACATTATCTATACGAAGAAACGTTGCATCCCTTGCATTATTCTACAGATATTTTCACAGCAATTGTTCCGAGGAACTTGCTTCAATTGTGCCGCCTCTCCACATCTTTCCCCGTAGAACTAGGGCAGCTGAGAGCGCCCATGAATTTACACTTTCTCCTCCACAATGCAGAACTTCTGCTTATCAAAATTAATTTATCCCTAGAACTACTACTCTTTGGAATTCACTTCCCTCGAGTTGCTTTCCACAAACTTACAATCTACAAAAGTTTAAATCCAGTTGTTACAAACATGTTATGAATGGAGGATGCCTTTAGGCACATGGACCTTTTTGTTTTATCTGTTTTTCCTTCCTCCGTTCATTGTCTCTTAAAAAAAAAAAAAAAAAAAAAAAAAAAAAACAGTACTGGTTATTGTGTACAATAAACTCCCGTTTATCCAAAAATCATGAGTCTTTTGAAATTTTGGATAAGCAATTTTTACGGATGAAGGAGTCTCTATATATATGTGTACAAATGGCCAAATATACTACTTTCAATGCATTTAAAACATTTCAAGGCTGTTTTAACTTCAAATTATCATCTAATTCTAGCTATGTCTACTTCTGAGGGGTTAAATTAATGCAATTAATCACTCAAAGAGGCTGGAATAAGTGAAAACTAGTGAAAAATATGAATAGCAAAAACTTTGGTTAACTGAAATTTTTTGGATATTTGAATTTTGGATAAAAGGGAGTTTACTGTATATATATATTTTTTTTTCTCCCAGACTTCGTAATTCCCGAGAAAGGGTGGCCATGAATATTAGGCATTTGTCACAAATCGCTAGGTCAAGTTGCCCGGGCTTGACATCTACCAATAACATTTTGACAGTGCTAGCTCGATCCGCCGACTCTTTGATCAGCAGGTGGCGCTCTACTAACTATGCCATGGCTCGCGACTACTAATAAATACTAATGAAGTTGTATGTATTTGTAGGCAGCCTGTACGTACTGTTGGGTCGGCAAGGAAAGTCTCTGATGGTGCGTAGAGATTGGGAGTCACTGAACATGGTGTGGCCGGTACTGCTAGCGGCCAAACACTCCGAGAAACCTTCCATCATCCGACTTATGAACGCTCTCTCTGACGCCGTTTTCTTCCACATGGAGCTCTTTGCCGTACATCATAAGGTCAGTACTATACCCGGTTTCATTTCATCTGACGGTTGTTGTTGTTCCCCAGGCTGTCTGACCGAACAGCCCCAAAGTCCCGTGCAAGGCCATAGCCGAGCGCCCCCACAGAACCCTTCCTGCTTACCACTAAGAAAGCCCAGGTGACCGAAGCCACTCCAAGGCGAGGAGCTGAGGAGGGTGAAGAAACGCCCGGGACACCAAAGCCCCACCCAAGGCCCTGTGCCCCTCAGCAATTATGAAGGGAAAGTTGAGTCATCTGACGGTAAATTGAATCTCTTAGCAACTGATTTTTCGATAACTAACAGGAAATTGTGAAACTACTATGTCTCTGCTTCATATTAGTGACAAGTTTCATAATTAACAACCAATTTCGCTACAAAACCTGCATAATAGCGGAATAATCAAAATTAAAAGATAGCAATTTACCGTCAGATGAAAAGAAACCGAGTTTACTATGCTATACCCTCTTCCAAGTAGCTAGTCCAGCAATCCTCAACTCTAACCTCTGTAACTCAATAAGGGCCAGAGCAAATGGGCTGTATACCTCCACACTTTATTCCCTGGCTGACCCTTCCCAAATGGTAGAAATATTAGCTGGATTACTCTAGTGGTTTGTGTGTTATAGAGGTTAATGTTGAAGAGTTTGCACATACTTACTTGAAATAGGGTATAAATCTTAACCCCTTCATCACTATGATGTAATATTCTTCTTATTCTGGTTACCATTAGATGATATTCTTTAGCTTATAATCTACTTCTAGGGCTGAAAGGGGTAAATACCATCTGAATAACATAGGTCCTTCTTAAACTGTATAAAATTGCTCAACTGTTAGTGGCCTTGGTGATGGGCTGGTCTGTCAGAGTGAGAACTGAGTGATCTCTGCCATACCCATAGCTTACTCTGACTGTTCCTTTTACTTATATATTTTCTAGATCTCAAGTGACGGCGTCTCTTCCGTGGATTGACCTCCCAATCTTCCAAGATTGGAAGCCAAAGCGTCACATTTTTCCTTTGCCCCTCAACTTTCTCTTCATAATTGCTGAGGGGCACAGGGCCCTGGGTGGGGCTTTGGTTTCCCGGGCGTTTCCGCACCCTCCTCAGCGCCCCGCCATGGAGTGGCTTCGGTCACCCAGGCTTTATTGTGGTTGGCAGGGAGGGTTCTGTGGGGGGCGCTCGGTTATGGCCTTGGCCTTGCTCGGGGCCTTGGGGCTGTTCGGCCAGGCAGCTTGGGGAACAACAACAACAACAACAACTACTATGTAGTACTAATTTTGATAAGTTAATTTGACATTATATTGTGTTTGTCCCAGTTTTGGTTTGTTTAGTTTGAAAGTTTTACATTTTAACCCTCGCACGTTTTTGACGCAATGTTGAGCCTATTAGGGATACTTTAAAGCCTTTGTTACCATCAGGGGTATTTAGAAACCTTTAGTCTAGTTACTTCAACCTCTGCAGTTGTCTTTGAGTTAGCTGTGGGCAGAAAACTAATTTTGGAGAGGTAATTATAAGAGTGAGAGAACTCTATTTATTATTGCTAATCTGGCAACCTCTTCGTCATAAAAACTTGAAAGGGTTAATAATAGTAGTACTGCACCGTAATGTAAATGTTGATAATAATCCGCATGAAGTTATTTGCCATACACCATAAGGTCAGTACTCTTATATAGTCGTAACAATGATAATATTAATGATAAGGATAATCATCATCAAAGTTTTTCTACCAAAAAATATATAAAATTATCTTAAAGTGTGGTCTGGGAAAGTACAGTATTACATATGTGGGCTCCTCCATTTCAGGTGTCGGAGAAGGGCGGAAGTATAGCAGAAGGACTGTTGACTTGTGGAACTCCTCGGGTAACAGTTAGCCTTGATAACGCCACCATTACCGCAGCTCACCACAACCTTACAACTGCCGGCAACAATAACCATACTCTCTACAAGACTCTGGTTCAAAGTCTGGTCGAACATCTACAGTCTACGGCACTGTAAGTTATCTACATCTACCACCGCCACCCCCAGGAGAAAAAAAAAAAAAAAAAAAATAGAAAAATGGGGATTGGGCCAGAGTAAATAGATAGATAGAAATAGACCTTCCCTAGCTCTAATCTACTGTGTAAAACCTTGGATATTACAGTATTTATATTAACTCTTATGTGGTGATGGGCTGGTCTATCAGAGTGAGAGCTGAGCGATCTCTGCCATACCCATAGCTTACTCTGACTGTTCCTTTTACTTATATATCTTCTAGATCTCAAGTGACGGCGTCTCTTCCGTGGATTTACCTCCCTACTGCCAACCTAGAAGTTGGCAGATTGAGAGCCAAAGTGTCACATTTTTCCCTTGCCCCTCAACTTTCCCTTCATAATTGCTGAGGGGCACAGGGCCTTGGGTGGAGCTTTGGTTTCCCGGGCGTTTCCGCACCCTCCTTAGCTCCCTGCCTTGGAGTGGCTTCGGTCACCCGGACTTTGTTAGTGGTAAGCAGGGAGGGTTTTGTGGGGGCGCTCGTTTATGGCCTTGGCCATGCTCGAGACCTTGGGGCTGTTCGGCCAGACAGCCTGGGGAACAACAACAACAACAACAACTCTTAACCCTTTACTTTCCATGCCCTCTCTTCATCTTCTGAGCTTGGCCTCGGTATTCCGCTCACTGTCTGCGATAACTACTAGGTCAACAACAACAACAACAACAACAACTACTAGGTCATCTGCGTATTATATGTAAAACTTCAAAATAAACAAATAACATAAAATAACAGTTCCCAGGGGAGCCTACCTCTCAAATCACCAAATAGTGCCTCCAGAACCATAACAAAGAGGAGAGGGCTTAACACAGAGCCCTGGTGAACTCTGACACAAACTGTAAACTCCTCACTCAGTACACCTTTCACCCTCACTGCCGTTTGTGAGTCCTCGTATATCTTCATTATCACACGCACCAGCCACTCCTCTATGCCAGGATTTCTCATAGCCCACTGTACAACATCTCTGGGGTCCCTATAAAGGTCTTCTCCAGGTCTACAAACACAAGATACAGATCCCTATCTTTAAGTTGTTGTAGTCCCCCAGACTTTCTGGCCGAAAAGTCCCGAGTCCGGTATACTGAAGCCGCCCCAGATGCTCGGGCCCCCTAAGGGGCCAGGGTGAGATGAGATCTGTCTCTGAGAGGGCAGCTGGGGAGGGGATCATCAGCCCACAGGCTTGCACCCCCGGGCCAATGACCCCACCGTCCACAGCCCCCCTTGCAGTGCCACCCAATCGGGCGATCTCACCAGCACCTTGAAGGAAAAGTATGTATGTATGTATATACTCAGGCACATACCCCATAGCTGGTGGTGGCCGACTCGAGACAGAGCCCGAACAGAAACAACATTTAAAGTTCCAATTCTTAGTGTCCGGGACCACTTTCGCGTTCCCTCGCCCATTTCTCTGTCTTGCCTAGTAGGTGAATTTTACAAGGGGAGGAGGATTCCTAGCCACCCACCCCCAGAAGGAAAAGTAGTATAGTAAAAGAGATGGACAGAAACGGCTAAGGTTGGGTAGAGGATGCCAAACCTCACTCTGGACAGGACCAGCTTGTGTATGGCCACCCTCATTATGGGGAGTAAGGCATCCGCAAAT
The DNA here is from genome assembly GCA_032716605.1 of Paralithodes platypus. Lineage (NCBI taxonomy): Eukaryota > Metazoa > Arthropoda > Malacostraca > Decapoda > Lithodidae > Paralithodes > Paralithodes platypus. The sequence goes on along the minus strand of CM064542.1, from coordinate 282,159 downwards.
AGATAGATAGATAGATATACAGTAGATAGATAGATATATAAATAGATAGATAGATAGATAGATAGAAGATAATGCTAAAACATTAAGCCCTATGAATGTAACTGATTGGTTTGTATTGGTGAATCTGATCCATCAACAACAACCAATCATTATAAGTACAGTACAGTGTACAGTACAGTACAGTACCAAAATGATGGGGACAGACGAAACGGGACTAACTATGGGCGGGAAAGTACAGTCTGTCCATTGCAAGCACAGTTCCATACTTCTGCTACCTTCTATATTACTTCCAATAGGCTAGCACAACACTTGAATTTCCTAATATTAATCATGTGTATTAAACAGATAACATAGACATTGGTATTTACTCGTTGTTGTTGTTGTTCCCTAAGCTGCCTGGCCGAACAGCCCCGAGTCCCTGAGAAAGGCCATGGCCACGATCGGGCTTTCCCACAGAGCTCTCATTGAGTGTAGATTGTGTTGTTGGCGTAAGTGGTTGTGTGAAATGCAGTCTTCTATGATGTGTTTAATGGTAATGGTATGGGGTGCTGTGGTATTTAATGGTATGGGGTGCTGTGGTATTTAATGGTATGGGGTGCTGTGGTATTTAATGGTATGGGGTGCTGTGGTATTTAATGGTATGGGGTGCTGTGGTATTTAATGGTATGGGGTGCTGTGGTATTTAATGGTATGGGGTGCTGTGGTATTTAATGGTATGGGGTGCTGTGGTATTTAATGGTATGGGGTGCTGTGGTATTTAATGGTATGGGGTGCTGTGGTATTTAATGGTATGGGGTGCTGTGGTATTTAATGGTATGGGGTGCTGTGGTATTTAATGGTATGGGGTGCTGTGGTATTTAATGGTATGGGGTGCTGTGGTATTTAATGGTATGGGGTGCTGTGGTATTTAATGGTATGGGGTGCTGTGGTATTTAATGGTATGGGGTGCTGTGGTATTTAATGGTATGGGGTGCTGTGGTATTTAATGGTATGGGGTGCTGTGGTATTTAATGGTATGGGGTGCTGTGGTATTTAATGGTATGGGGTGCTGTGGTATTTAATGGTATGGGGTGCTGTGGTATTAATGGTATGGGGTGCTGTGGTGTTTTAATGGTATGGGGTGCTGTGGTGTTTAATGGTATGGGGTGCTGTGGTGTTTAATGGTATGGGGTGCTGTGGTATTTAATGGTATGGGGTGCTGTGGTATTTAATGGTATGGGGTGCTGTGGTATTTAATGGTATGGGGTGCTGTGGTATTTAATGGTATGGGGTGCTGTGGTATTTAATGGTATGGGGTGCTGTGGTATTTAATGGTATGGGGTGCTGTGGTATTTAATGGTATGGGGTGCTGTGGTGTTTAATGGTATGGGGTGCTGTGGTATTTAATGGTATGGGGTGCTGTGGTATTTAATGGTATGGGGTGCTGTGGTATTTAATGGTATGGGGTGCTGTGGTATTTAATGGTATGGGGTGCTGTGGTATTTAATGGTATGGGGTGCTGTGGTATTAATGGTATGGGGTGCTGTGGTATTTAATGGTATGGGGTGCTGTGGTATTTAATGGTATGGGGTGCTGTGGTATTTAATGGTATGGGGTGCTGTGGTATTTAATGGTATGGGGTGCTGTGGTATTTAATGGTATGGGGTGCTGTGGTATTTAATGGTATGGGGTGCTGTGGTGTTTAATGGTATGGGGTGCTGTGGTATTTAATGGTATGGGGTGCTGTGGTATTTAATGGTATGGGGTGCTGTGGTATTTAATGGTATGGGGTGCTGTGGTATTTAATGGTATGGGGTGCTGTGGTATTTAATGGTATGGGGTGCTGTGGTATTTAATGGTATGGGGTGCTGTGGTATTTAATGGTATGGGGTGCTGTGGTATTTAATGGTATGGGGTGCTGTGGTATTTACTCGTTTTCTCCATTTGTTTTTCACTGAAATAAAATCAAAGGAATGTAACATTCCACAGTACTGTACAGTTGGACCAGCTGCTGTCCATGTAAACACAAATTATTGCAAGTTATTTGGCAGCTACATGATGCTGCAATCACTAGCTATTATGTTAACTGCATAATAATGTTGCAGACTATTTATATAATGCATAATGAAGCATTTTATCACAGACCGTGAGTGAGGATAATATTTTACGGCCAATCACACACAAGGCCCCTCAGCGAGGATGATGCTTAGAAAGCCTATCACGGGCGTCGTTACAAACCTCCACTAGGTGCCAGGTGCACAGCTCATCTGAACGGAGTATAGTGGGGCTAAACATTAGGGAGAAGGGGGTCCAGAAAAACGGCCTGCCTCCCCTTAAATAGCTCACAAACCACTACAGTAATCCAGCTAAAATTTCTGCCATTTGGGAAGGGTCAGCCAGGGAATAAGTATGGACATTTACAGCCCATTTGTTCCAGACCCTGTTCCAAAGAAGTAGGCAAAAATTATAACTCACAAACAAGCTAACAACTATAGTAATCCAGCTAATATTTCTACCATTTGGGAAGGGTCAGCCAGGAATAGGTGTGGACATTTACAGCCCATTTGTTCTAGCCCTTTCTGAGTTAGAGAGGTTAGGGTTGATTTGTGAGCTACCTATAATGAATGACCTATACCACACTTGCTGATATATTTTACTAAACAATATGTATTTACGGTCATCTCCCAATATTCATCTCTAACTTCCTTACCAAACGCACTTTCCAAACTCGTGTGGAGAATATTCTTTATGCCATCTTCCCTCTCCACAATGGCATACCCCAGGACAGTGTACCAAGTAGCATGCTTTTTGCCATCGCCATAAATCGTGTTATCCGCCAACTGTCGCCAGGCGTTCGTGGATCCTTGTACAGTAGAATCCCTTATATCCAAAAATCACGAGTCTCACGAATTTTCGGAATTACGAAAATTTCGGATATTTGAAAATTAGGCCTAATTAGGTCTAGGATGCCTAGGAAGTCCAAAATATCAAAGTAAAGTTACCTACCTATGTTTAACTAACCATTAAATGTTTACTAACATAGAAGAACATGGCAAGCAAGCTAAACAAATCTCTGGTACATTAAATAATCAATGCATATACAAAAAATAAAGTGTTTAACTCACCATTGAAGATTGATGCAGAGGTAGTGCTGTATTCCAGGGTTTTGCCATTTCCAAACCACCAACAGACGTAGGCATGTTGGTTCGTTTTTTTTTCAGTGGTTTCCCCAGTAGGCCTATTCCACTATCCATATCAGTAGTGGGTTTTTGTCATCCACTTTCACTAGCCTATGCCACTCGTAAAGCACTTTGTCAAGCTCCACAAATTTAGCTTCTCGTATGGTATGCCGCTTCTCCAAGGTATTCTTAACGTCGGCATTGGCCACAAAGCTCAGCAACTTGTCCTTTTGTTTCCTGATATCATAAAGCGTTGTAGAACCGCAATTATACAGGCGCATCAATGTCGTCCTACTGGTTCCCGCATCCATCTTGTGACATATTTCTATCTTCTGTTTAATGGTGAGCACAACCCTTTTCCTCTTGTTGAAAATCCTGTCGACATCTTGAGTATACCAGGCGTTGATTTAGATGATTTTGGAGTCACCATAGCGTAGATGATAGGCGATTCACAGCGATAAACAGGAGCGACACGAGCAAATTGTGCGGACAATGGCAATAGATACAATGATGCCGTGACGACAAAAGAAGGCGGGGGGCTGCGCGGTGCGACACCTTGCGGTTGGGCCGTAGACTTGCCACCCCGCACGAACGGGAGAGCGGTCTGTTTGAAATTACGGTTGAATCCCGAATTTCTGCGGTTATTTGAGTTTAGGAAAATAGGATGATTATGTACGGTTGACTGAGATTTTCGGAAGTACGAAATACAGTACTGTTATAAGGGATTCTACTGTATTTCAACGATTTTACTATATACTGCACCACCCGCACACTTCGTCATGCTCAACGCATTCTCAACCTCTCCATTCAGAAGGTTGTTGCTTGGGCCTCATCAGTCGGCTTCACGTTTTCAGCGGAGAAGACCAAGGCAATTGTTTTTTTCCGAGATAAGCGCTGGCTCCGCGACCAGACCATCGAACTTCGGATGGGGGATTCTCTACGCTCTTTCCACTCGAGCGTTAAATTCCTGGGGTTAATCTTTGACCAACACCTTAATTGGAAAGATCATATCCATTACATCAAATGTAAAGGCACGCGAGCTCTCGGTCTCCTAAAAAAGCTGTCTCACACTACCTGGGGTACTAGGTATTCCACCATGTTAATGCTTTACAAAGCCGTTGTTCTGTCTATCCTTGATTATGGTTGTCCTATTTATGGTTCTGCCTCGGACTCCGCCTTAAGAACTCTGGATCCTGTTCATACACAAGGCATACGACTTTGCACTGGTGCTTTCTTACAGTTTCTTACAGTAGATCCTCTGGAAAAAGGCAAACTATGCCTGTGTATCCAGCTCAGTACCAGTACTTGCACTGCTGCGGTCGTTCACGGTGTTGGCGGCGGCGGTAGCAGACGCAACATTTTTACTATTCTGTATTTTTGTTTTATAATCAAACTTCAAATCTTGTCTTCCCCATGCTTTATCAAGATTACTTTCAAACTCCCTTATTGATTCGGAATCGACTACATACTGGGGCAGTGCGTTCCACTCATTTACCACTCTATCACAAAATGAGTTCTTTGCCTTCTCAAGCCTATTTCTTTCTTTGTAAATTTTCTTAGAGTGTCCTCTCGTTCTTGTTCCCTCCCGCATCAAGAAGATACCTTCACACACATCCTCATCGTACTTTCCTGACACTGTCTTAAATCTTTCCGATCTTCCCCGACCGTGTCCATCTTAGCCGAAAGTGGAGAACCCCCACTTTCCCTCCATAGAAACTTAGTTACAATGCGTCGTGCTCTAAAGATCCAATATAGTGACTCTCCCACCAATTCCCTTTTCCACATCATTGACGTTTCTACTTTAAATTCACGCTTCCTTTGCTTCGGTCGCCGTGCTACCCTTCTTCTCAATACCACTGGTCTAGATATTTCTGTCTCCCCTCCCATAGATCTTCCTCCCCCTTGGACTGTCTCCCTCCCCAGTGTTTGCATACACCTGTCCTATTTATCTAAGAGGTATCCGTTTGTACCCAGCCACCATCATCAACACGCCCTTGAACACATACGCCGTAAGGGCCCCCATGTTGCCATATACACTGATGGTTCCAAGTCTCCTGCTGGTGTTGGGCTTGCAGCTGTCTCCCGCACCGCCACCCTTCAATTTTCCCTCCCACGACATGCATCAATTTTCACTGCCGAGATCCATGCCATCCAATCTGCCATTGACGTTATTCACGGTCTGCCTCCACAGACGTTTGTCATTTACAGCGACTCCCGTAGTGCTCTTGATGCCCTCAGTACCTATTCTCCCTCCCACATCTTAATATCATCCATCCAGTACTCTCTTCATGTGTTACGCGCAAATGGCGTGAGGGTGCAACTCTGCTGGATTCCCGCCCATATTGGGATTCAGGGTAATGAAGACGCTGATAAGGCTGCGAAAGCTGCTGTTACCAAAACACTCTGGCAGCCTCATCTCCCTTTAGCTGACTGGTTGTCCTTGTTGAAGCCTTATATCCTCTCTACATGGCAGTCTCTTTGGGAGGCTACTCCCTGTACTAATAAACTTTGTGCCCTTAAACCTTCTGTGCGCCCCTGGCCCTCCTCCTTTCAGTCTCGTAGACGTGAGGAGGTACTGTTAACGAGACTCCGAATAGGTCATTCACGTCTGACCCATAGTTACTTAACCCCTCTTTGGCGGGGACCGACTTAAGGCGGTCTAGAGAACCAAGGACTATGTGGCGGGGACCGACTTTAGGCGGTATGCAATTTTGAGCAATAATTGGCTCTGAGAGAGAGACGAGCGGTGGGAGGAGCGCTCCGTAGGTCGGCTCTGACCGTTCGGCACGGCTCCCGCGCGGCAACTGCCCTCCCCTCCACACACATCCACACTCACTACCTTGCTACACAGGGAATTATGTAAGGAAATTACCGTATTTTAGGGATTTTTCCTTCGTGTTGTACGATCGTTGCAAGAGAACCCGTGGTCGTAGAAGGATGGTTCTGGTGTCATTGGAAAGCTCAATTATCACCCTTTCACGGATACATAATTGTATTACGCTCTGGCTCTTGTTTATGCATGAAAAAGAGCACAGAAATAAGCTCGTTTAGGGTAAAACCACCCGCTTGGCAGGTAGTAGAAGTTACCGACCTAGCCACTTGTTGAGTGTTAATGTCCACCCCTCATGATCCGTCCCGTGAGTGCACCACTTGTCGTACTCCCCCTCACTATTCATCATGTCTTTAGTAACTGTCCTGCTTATTCCCGTTACCGTACTGCTTACTTTGGTAATAAATCCCTTGCTGACATTTTACCTGACTCACCGACTCTTTCCCATAATCCGGTATCTCCGCCATTTTAACCGCAATGTGATTTAATCCTCCGGGCCAAACCTGTGAGAGTCTTGTTCTAGACTCAGTGGTCTGGTTAAACAAACTTTTAATTAATTCATTAACTAGGGCTGTTAAGGGGAGGCTGGCCGTTTGTTTGGTCTATTAAGGGGAGGCTGGCCGTTTGTTTGGTCTATTAAGGGGAGGCTGGCAGTTTGTTTGGTCTATTACGGGGAGGCTGGCCGTTTGTTTGGTCTATTACCGTTTGCTTGGTCTATTAATTCATATATTTGTTTAGTTTCCTCCCTAGACCTCCATCAAGCTTAGAAAAACACCCCCTAGACCCCCCTTCAAGATAAATTTGTACAATTTTCGGTTGAAAAATGTGCCGGCCAAAGGCCGGATCCTCTTAAAATTGCAGGCTCGCTATCGCTCGCCAGGAAATAATCCACACCTATATGGCACGAAAGGTCTTAAAATTGACAACGAAATGGGGCGATAGGTGTTAAAACCGCCAAACTAATGGGCCGAACGTCTTATAATCTCAAAACTAGTGGGGCTAAACATTAGGGAGAAGGGGGTCCAGAAAAACGGTCTGCCTCCCCTTAACCCCTTCAGTACCATGGCACCTTTTTACCTTTGACTCTGGCTAAAATTAGACAATTTTATGCAGTTTAAGCAGGACCTATTTTATTAAGAGGGTTTATTGAGATGGTTTATTAAGAGGGTTTATTGAGATGGTTTATTAAGAGGGTTTATTGAGATGGTTTATTAAGAGGGTTTATTGAGATGGTTTATTAAGAGGGTTTATTGAGATGGTTTATTAAGAGGGTTTATTGAGATGGTTTATTAAGAGGGTTTATTGAGATGGTTTATTAAGAGGGTTTATTGAGATGGTTTATTAAGAGGGTTTATTGAGATGGTTTATTAAGAGGGTTTATTGAGATGGTTTATTAAGAGGGTTTATTGAGATGGTTTATTAAGAGGGTTTATTGAGATGGTTTATTAAGAGGGTTTATTGAGATGGTTTATTAAGAGGGTTTATTGAGATGGTTTATTAAGAGGGTTTATTGAGATGGTTTATTAAGAGGGGTTTTTTAGATGGGTTATTAAGAGGGGTTTTTGAGATGGTTTATTAAGAGGGTTTATTGAGATGGTTTATTAAGAGGGTTTATTGAGATGTTTATTAAGAGGGTTTATTGAGATGGTTTATTAAGAGGGTTTATTGAGATGGTTTATTAAGAGGGTTTATTGAGATGGTTTATTAAGAGGGTTTATTGAGATGGTTTATTAGAGGGTTTATTGAGATGGTTTATTAAGAGGGTTTATTGAGATGGTTTATTAAGAGGGTTTATTGAGATGGTTTATTAAGAGGGTTTATTGAGATGGTTTATTAAGAGGGTTTATTGAGATGGTTTGTACCCCTTTGAATCCTAGAGGTAATTATAATGTAAAACTTGCAAAATAAACAAACCAAAACTTATACCAACACAGTAAAAAGACAAAAATAACTTATCAATATCGCTATGTGGAAACAACGCTTACTAAAACAAAATTTATGAAATAAAAGAACACAATCCACCACATAGGGTGTACATTATTACATGAGCAAGTTAATCTGGGTCCCAAGAAAAACTAATCGCACACATAACAACGCACTATCGTCACGTTCAAGGAATTAGTCAATTTGAGAAGTCCGGGACGTTACAGTCTCGCTGTTGCTCGCCAGGAAAAAAAATCAACACCCTAATGGCACGAAAGGTCTTAATTTTGACGAAGAAATGTGGTGAAAGGTCTTAAAATCCCTAAACAAATTGGTTACACTTCTTAAAATCTGAAAAATAATGGGACTTAAAATGAGGTAGAAGGGAGACCAGAAAAAAATCTCATCTTCCCTTAAGTCATATCTGACTTAAGTCATTACGTTTATAGTCAACCTCAACTGAAATGAGCTCCAAGGAGGTCAAGGTCGCCCTGTGCGGTGGTGCCACATTTTTACCAAAACAAACCTATTAGAAAACGGGGAATGAGGGTTAGTGACCGTCTTACCTGGGTGATGTTGTTGTCGTTGTTTGAGACCCTTTAAAGCATTGCCATTACTCGTATCCAGCTCTCTCGCTCTCTCTCTTTTGATGGGATTACATTGTGCTATATTGCATTTTGGAGATTGTGTATGTATGTGTGTGTTTGTGTGTGTATCTGTAGGGGTGTGTGTGAGTGCGTGTGTAGCCAACAGAACCGCATTGACATTACTTGGCAACGTCCATAAATTGTTCCATAAATTTAATCTTTTTAGGGTCAATTATTGTGACTGTATTCTAAAATTTGACATCAATAATTTTAATCAAGCATTTTTAACTTGAAGTTTCTTGTATAACCTCTGCTTACTTTTTGTCTGTATTTATTGTTTATCTTTTTCTTTTTCTATTATTATTATTATTAATATTAATATTGATGATTTTTTAAATTTATTGTTCTTGTTAAAAGAGTACTCTTTGTTTAAATCTGTTGTTACTTCATATTTTGCAATTATTTGTCTTTATATTATATGTATTCATTGTCGATAGTATCAATTGCTTACTTTTGCGATTTCCTTAGTTTATTTGTGCTATAAATGTAGGTTATTTGTAGGGTAGTTATTGATAGGGGTCACTTGAGGCATGCTATGCTTACAGGTACCTACCCGATAGCACTATCGTTAGTGAGTGCTGTACTGTATTTTATATATTATTTTGTAATAGTATAGATATCTTATCAATATTTGTATTTTGTACTATTGTTAATGTCTTGTCATGTTGCAAATTTGATTTTAAATAATATTTTGACATTTAACATGTAGTTTCTTTATTCATGCAGAGTTTAGTCAAATTTGCCAGAACGTCCCGGACTTCCCAAACTTGACTACTTCCTTTAACGTGACGATAGTGCGTTGTTATATGTGCGATTAGTTTGCTTGGGAAACAGATTAACTTGCTCATGTAGTAATGTACACCCTATGTGGTGGATTGTGTTCTTTTATTTAATAATTTTCATTTTAGTAATCGTTGTTTCCACATAGCAATTTTGATAATTTAATTTGACTTTATATTGTCCTTGTCCCAATTTTGGTTTGTTTAGTTTGCAAGTTTTACATTTTAAATCATACCACTCCTTCGATCTATTTATAGCTGTCCCCAGAAAAATGGCAACATGTTCTAAATAGCGTGCCAGATGTTGTATAAATTCCTTCTATATATCCTTAAAATGATATGTTTCTTAACACCACATAACCTTTATAAATTGTAATATAATATATAGTCATAAAAGCTAAAATTAATTTTTTAATAGCCTGAAAAACTAACATTTGTTGTTAAAGCTTTGAATATTTGACAACACCGCACAGGGCGAGGGACACCACCTTGTAGCTCATTTCATAGGAGGATGACTATAGCTTGCTCTGTATTAATGTCTGCCAGATATTCAATAGGGTCGGTAAGTTTAGGAATATGTTTGTATATCTCACTCTCTGTGCTGTAATAATGTCTGCCAGATGTTGAATAGGGTGGGTAAGCGTAGGAACATGTTTGTATATCTCACTCTCCCTGTGTTGTAATAATGTCTGCCAGATGTTGAATAGGTTGGGTAAGCGTAGGAATATTTTTGTTTAGATATTGCCGATACCAATTATTGATAAAAATATGGTGTGTGCCGAGACCTGACTTATTTGTGCGCCTGTACCCCCCCTCCCCTACAGACACTGGCGGACCCACAACATAGCCCTGAACCTGCTGGGGAGTTTGATCCGACCCGAGATAACCTTCCCGGCCGTGGGGGTCCGAGCGATCATGAACAACCTCACCCACGACAACATCCGCATCAGAGAGGTACTTACATGGTTCACTTTTTGGCCGATTTTTGCATGTGTTCATTATTTTTCTAGTTTCCTCCCTAGACCTCCATCAAATATAAAAAAAAACATCCATTAGATCCCCCTTCTAGATTAATTTGTAAATTTTTTGGTAGAAAAATTTCCCGGCCAAAGGCCGGTTCTTCCAACTATCACTATCGTTCGCCAGGGAAAAAATTGACACCTAAATAGCACGAAAGGTCTAAATATATCTCTCTCTCTCACTCACTCACTCACTCACTCACTCACTCACTCACTCTCTCTCTCTCTCTCTCTCTCTCTCTCTCTCTCTCTCTCTCTCTCTCTCTCTCTAATATCTCACTCCCTCTCTCTTTAATATCTCTCTCTCCCTCTATCTTTCTCTTTTATCTCTCTCTCTCTCGCTCACATTAACTCTCTCTTTCTCTCTCTCTCTCTCCCCCCCCCCGTAGACCTCCATCTTCTACCTGCCGTGGATCTTGAAGAACCAGAAGCGTCGCCATCACAAGATCGAGGTTGACGTGTGCCGAGTGAGTGGGGTGGATAGTCTGCCACAGACCCCGCGGCCGGGCGACTCCAGACCGGACAACAGGTCAGTCTTAAGGGAGCCCAGACGGTATTGTGCAGCATAATTGTCTGGTTCGGCTCAATGGTTTAAGGAAGGGGTTTAGTTTGCTCTCTAAACCTCCACCAAACTTAAAAAACACCCAAATAATAAATATAATATATAAATTTGTACATTTTTTGGTAGAAAAATGTCCCGGCCGAAGGCCGATTCCTCTTCAAATACTGCGCAGGCTCACTATCGCTCGGCAGGACAAAAATTGACACCTAAATGGCACGAAAGGTTTTAATATTGGCAAAGAAATGGGGCAAAATGTCTGAAAATCGCCAAACTAATGGGGTAAATGTCTTAAATCTCCTAACTAATGGGGCTAAACATGAGGGAGGAGGAGGACTGGAAAAACCAACTGCCTCCCCTTAACCTGGCGTGTCTATCGGCTACGTGTATCGATGCCTTGAACCCGGTAAAGTTATCATAGCACTGTACGGTGGCGCTAATAAGTCATGTCTCAGCTGTCATTATGTTTGGCTTGCTCTGTACTGTATTAATGTCTGTCGGATGTTGAATAGGGTGGGTAAGTGTAGTGCTAATAAGTCATGTCTCAGCTGTCATTATGTTTGGCTCGCTCTGTGCTGTATTAATGTCTGTCGGATGTTGAATAGGGTGGGTAAGTGTAGCGCTAATAAGTCATGTCTCAGCTGTCATTACGTTTGGCTCTCTCTGTGCTGTATTAATGTCTGTCAGATGTTGAATAGGGTGGGTAAGTGTAGCGCTAATAAGTCATGTCTCAGCTGTCATTACGTTTGGCTCGCTCTGTGCTGTATTAATGTCTGTCAGATGTTGAATAGGGTGGGTAAGTGTAGCGCTAATAAGTCATGTCTCAGCTGTCATTACCTTTGGCTCGCTCTGTGCTGTATTAATGTCTGTCAGATGTTGAATAGGGTGGGTAAGTGTAGCGCTAATAAGTCATGTCTCAGCTGTCATTACGTTTGGCTCGCTCTGTGCTGTATTAATGTCTGTCAGATGTTGAATAGGGTGGGTAAGTGTAGTGCTAATAAGTCATGTCTCAGCTGTCATTACCTTTGGCTCGCTCTGTGCTGTATTAATGTCTGTCAGATGTTGAATAGGGTGGGTAAGTGTAGCGCTAATAAGTCGTGTCTCAGCTGTCATTACGTTTGGCTCGCTCTGTGCTGTATTAATGTCTGTCGGATGTTGAATAGGGTGGGTAAGTGAGCGCTAATAAGTCATGTCTCAGCTGTCATTACGTTTGGCTCGCTCTGTGCTGTATTAATGTCTGTCAGATGTTGAATAGGGTGGGTAAGTGTAGGAACATGTTGGTATATCTCGCTCAAAAAGAAGAAATCGTGTGTAAATATTGCCGATACCAAATGTTGATCAAAACATAATTGGTGCCGAGACATGACTTATTAGCGCGACTGTACAGGTCTCCCTCACCATCCGATGAGTTACCATATTATTTTAGGTGTTTGGGATTGGGTTTTGGTTGGTCCCAGAACGCATCCCCATTTACCCATTAATGTTAGTAGAGCCATTGAAAATGTTATTTGAGGTATCGTTTAATACAGGACAAATCCCGATGGACTGGAGAGAGGCGAACATAACAGCTATATTTAAGAAGGGAAAGAGAAATGACCCAGGGAATTATAGACCAGTCAGTTTGACAAGTGTTGTGTGTAAACTAATGGAAACGGTAATTAGAGAAGGAATAATGGATCATATGAAGTCAAACCAACTTTTCAGTGGGAGACAGTTTGGATTCTTGCCGGGGAGGTCGACGGTACTACAGCTAATTAAGGTGGTAGATGATTGGATGCAAATTTTAGAAGATGGTGATGTAATAGACGTGGTATATTGCGATTTTATGAAGGCCTTCGATAAGGTCCCACATAAAAGGTTAATAGAGAAAGTTAGAAGCTATAATATAGGGGAGAAATGTGTGAAATGGATAGAAGCCTTCCTGAAAGATCGGAGACAGAGGGTATTGGTGAATGGAATAGGCTCGGGGTGGAGGGAAATTACAAGTGGGGTACCTCAGGGATCTGTGTTGGGACCATTGCTGTTCGTTATATTTATCAACGACTTGCCTGAAGTTATAACTAATGGAAGTGAGGTATACCTGTATGCGGATGACACTAAACTGTATAGAAGAGTGAGGAGTAAGGAAGATATGGGTTTGCTTCAAGGAGATGTGGAGGGCATGAAGGGATGGTCTGAGCATTGGTTAATGCCTTTTCATCCAAAAAAATGCAAGTACATGCGGATTGGGACCAGCAAGATAGACAAGGTAGGATACAGTATGTATGAAGCGATGGAGGAAGTGAGTGCAGAAAAGGATATAGGAGTAGTGATAGATAATAAGTTAAATTTCTCAGAACATTTAGCGGAAAAGATAAACAAAGCCAATAGAATTGTAGGGCTGATAAGGAGGACATTTGTGTCACTTGACGAAGAAATCTTCAGGAATCTATATACAGCGCTGGTTAGGCCACACCTGGAATATGCAAACCAGGTGTGGGCTCCATATATGGTAAAGGATATAGAAGCAGTGGAGAAAGTGCAGAGAAGAGCTAGCAAGCTGGTACCAACGTTGAAGAACGCGGGCTATGAGCAGAGGTTGAGGACACTGGGACTTCCGACACTGGCATATAGGAGAAAGAGAGGGGATATGATAGAGACTTTTAAGATAGTGTCAGGAAAGTACGATGAGGATGTGTGTGAAGGTATCTTCTTGATGCGGGAGGGAACAAGAACGAGAGGACACTCTAAGAAAATTTACAAAGAAAGAAATAGGCTTGAGAAGGCGAAGAACTCATTTTGTGATAGAGTGGTAAATGAGTGGAACGCACTGCCCCAGTATGTAGTCGATTCCGAATCAATAAGGGAGTTTGAAAGTAATCTTGATAAAGCATGGGGAAGACAAGATTTGAAGTTTGATTATAAAACAAAAATACAGAATAGTAAAAATGTTGCGTCTGCTACCGCCGCCGCCAACACCGTGAACGACCGCAGCAGTGCAAGCACTGGTACTGAGCTGGATACACAGGCATAGTTTGCCTTTTTCCAGAGGATCTACTGTAAGAAACTGTATTAAATTTAGGGTTGGCTATATGATTTTTCTATTTAAGGGGAGACTGGCCGTTTGTTTGGTCTATTACATAATTTATTCATATATTTGTTTAGTTTCCTCCCTAGACCTCCATCAAGCTTAGACAAACACCCCCTAGACCCCCCCTTCAAGATAAATTTGTACATTTTTCGGTAGAAAAATGTGCCGGCTGAAGGCCGGTTCCTCTTAAAATTGCAGGCTCACTATCGCTCGCCAGGATATAATCGACACCTAAATGGCACGAAAGGTCTTAAAATTGACAACAAAATTGGGGCGAAAGGTGTTAAAATTGCCAAACTAGTGGGCCGAACGTCTTAAAATCTGAAAACTAATGGGGCTAAACATTCGTCCCTGTTTTGGTTTGTTTATTTTGCAAGTTTGACATTATAATTAGGGAGAAGGGAGTCCAGAAAAACGGTCTGCCTCCCCTCAAGATCGGGTTTTCAGGAACGTTTTCAGGGAGAGCTGTACCAACCAGCGTCACCCGAGCTATAGTCTATCCGCTGTCAGTAGGCCAGACATCATGACCTCTATCCTCTGTAACTCAAAAAGGGCTTGAGCAAATTGGCTGTTCATTTCCACATCTATTCCTTGGCTGACTCTTCCTAACTGGTTGTTGTAGTTGTTCCCCATGCTGCCTGGCCGAACAGCCCCAAGGCCCCGAGTAAGGCCAAGGCCATAACCGAGCGCCCCCACAGAACCCTACCCGCCGACCACAATAAAGCCTGGGTGGCCGAAGCCACTCCATGGCGGGGAGCTGAGGAGGGTGCGGAAACGCCCGGGAAACCAAAGCCCCACCCAGGGCCCTGTGCCCCTCAGCAATTATGAAGAGAAAGTTGAGGGGCAAGGGAAAAATGTGACGCTTTGGCTTCCAATCTTGGTAGATTGGGAGGTCAATCCACGTTAGAGACGCCGCCACTTGAGATCTAGAAGATATATAAGTTAAAGGAACAGTCAGAGTAAGCTATGGGTATGGCAGAGATCGCTCAGTTCTCACTCTGATAGACCAGCCCATCACCACATCCTAACTGGTAGAAATATTAGCTGGAATACTCTAGCGTCACCCAAACTATAGGGCCTAGTTCATTCATTAAAATGTAAAACTTGCAAACTAAACAAACCAAAATTGGGACAAGGACAATATAAAGTCAAATTAAATTATCAAAATCGCTATGTGGAAACAACGCTTACTAAAATGACAATTATTAAATAAAAGAATATTATAAAGAGGTGAAAGATCTTAACTTCTATCCTCCATGACTCACAAACTATTAGACTAATCCAGTTCATATTTCTACCATTTAGGAAGAGTCAGCCAAGGAATAGGTGGGGGAATTTATGGCCCATTTGTTCCAGCCCTTTTAAAGTTATAGAGGATAGAAGTTAAGGGGAGGTATTTAGTTTGTTCCCTAGACCTCCATCAACCTTAAAATTACACCCCCTCGAGTCCCTTTCAAGATAAATTTGTACATTTTTCGGTAGAAAAATTTCCCGGCCGAAGGCCGTTTCCTCTTAAATTACAGGCTCGCTATCGCTCGCCAGGATAAAATAGACACCTGAATTGCACGAAAGGTCTTAAAATGGGGTGAAAGTTCTTAAAATCGCTAAACTAATGAGGCAAACATTTTATAATATCAAAAGCAATGGGGCTAAACATGAGGGAGAAAGGGGTCCAGAAAACAATCCCTCGAGTGGAGATCTCCCCTTAAGATCTCTGGCCTACTTCTATAAATGGACTAGAGTTGGTCGGCTACACGTATCGGAGCCGTGAGTCACCTACAAGTTATCACAGTATAAGACTGGACACAAATGGGAGCTTTAAGGGGAGGCAGACCGTTTTTCTGGACTCCCTTCTCCCTCATGTTTAGCCCCACTAGTTTTGAGATTATAAGACGTTTGGCCCATTAGTTTGGCGATTTTAACACCTTTCGCCCCATTTCGTTATCAATTTTTAGACCTTTCGTGCCATTTAGGTGTCGATTATTTCCTGATCGCTCGCCTGCAATTTTAAGAGGAACCGGCGAGTAAGGCCAGGACATTTTTCTACCGAAAAATGTATAAATTTATCTTGAAGGGGGGTTTAGGGGATGTTTATCTAAGCTTAATGGAGGTCTAGGGAGGAAATTAAAAAAATATATGAATACATGAATTAATAGACCAAACAAACGGTCTGCCTCCCCTTAAGATACAAAACACAGTCATCAGGAAAGAGTATATTGTCAGATAGTGGACTCAATTTAACTGGTTTGAAGGGTTCAAGTTGTTTAATTTAACTCTCAGAGACTGGCCTTTGAATGTTAAAATAACTTTGAAAAGTTGCCAGAATTAATATATACACCATATGAGGAGGAGCACTTTATTGACAACGTTTGGCAGATAGCTTCTTCAGGTTAAGCCATTTTTCCGTCAATTTTCTATGAGCAAGTTTTTTCTCACTATTTCGTGACTTTTGGCACTGGTATCGGCAATTAGACTGAAGGTAGATGATAAAGCGTGGCTGGATTCTGATATAACGGAGATATTAAAGCTGTCAAACTACAATTGCTCGTAAAAATTGACGGAAAAAGAGCTCGTGTGACTTCCCCTTTACTGAAGACCTGAAGTGACCTGAAGAAGCGCTTCTTATCTGTGAAACATTGTCAATAAAGAGCTCCTCCTCCTCATATGCTGTTTATGGCCTTTGAATATTTTTTGTTTTTCAAGAATGTAAGTGAGGCCAGAGGCCATCCCAAGATATTTATAGGGGTGGGACCTAGGGGCCTCGGAGCACCCCACCAGTACCAACCGCAGGGACGCAATCCTTACGTGCACACGGCACTACGGTTGGCCCGGTATTATGGGCCTAGTGATAGGGCAGCCTCCCGGTGCGCTACCTCCGGGTTTGGGCCCCTGTACTACTTGGTGTAAAGTGCCAGTCTGTAAAGACGCTACAGTATGCCCTGTACCCTCTAGGTCCTCCTGGCCAGGGTGCACCCCCAGGAGGCCAGAGCTGGGCCTGAGGTGGTTGTTGTTGTTCCCCTGAGGTAGGTCCCTCCACGTCAGTGAGCCGCCATTAGGCAGAGTTTGAAGCATATTTTACGTGGGGTGCCTGCTCTAGCTAGCCCCCAACCACAGTTGTTGGCTGTGGGCCTAGCGGCCCTAGCTTTTACCCAAAGGTGCTTAACCTACAAGGCACCAAGCATAGCTGTTTGTATGGAGTTTGCTGCCCTAGATAGGTTGTAGTACAGTAGTATAGTAACAAGAATGGCTGGCTACCACATTTGTTGACAACACTTTATTGCAGTACAGTATTGTTATTATTATTATTGAGATATTACATATTTTATTATTATTAAGGTACATATTGTTTATATTATTACTGTATTATTATTATTGTTCCAGTTGGTTGCAGTACAGCAGTAAGAAGACAGTAACAACCGAGGCAGAATGGGAGAAGAATACCTTTGTTGAGAAGACCTTCTATGGATGGTTTACATGGCCAAAGTAAGTAGTACGAGGGTGGTCTGTTTGGACCCTCCCACTCTAACTCTAATTCATATTTTTTTCACCAACTAACTTCACTTCTAAACTCAATTAATGAAATCAACAAATACATGTGGCACTCCAAGGACTCGAACCTAGGATACTCACACCGAAATTCCGCGTATTTATGCATTACGCTCCTGGGTGACCTGGATGTGTGTGAGTTTGTGTTTTTTATCTGTGTTTATTTTTTGTTTTATGTTGTTTTGTGTTTTCCCTGTTCTTGCTCTGTCTTGAGTCGGCTACCCCCAAAATGGGGATTGGGCCTGAGCATATAGATAGACGCTATCAAGTGCGATAGGTCTCCTGGAAGGCACGGTATTTAAATATGTAAAATTAACCCTTCAAATACTGTGCCAGTGCCGGTAAATGTCTCAAAATTGGATGACACATAGAAAGTAGCAGTATCTCCCTGTACCACATCCTCCAGTCAGAGTAAGCTATGGGTATGGCAGAGATCGCTCAACTCTCACTCTGATAGCCCAGCCCATCACCAACTTATAATTTTCTAGATCTTAAGTGATGGCATCTCTTCCGTGGATTGATCTCTCTACTGCCAACCTAGAGGTTGGCAGATTGAGAGCCAAGGCGTCACATTTTTCCTTTGCCCCTCAACTTTCCCTTCATAATTGCTGAGGGGCACAGGGCCTTGGGTGGGGCTTTGGTTTCCAGGGCGTTTCTGCACCCCCCTCAGCTCCCCGCCTTGGAGTGGCTTCGGTCACCTGGGCTTTATTAGTGGTAAGCAGGGAGGGTTTTGTAGGGGCTCTCGGTTATGGTCTTGGCCTTGCTCGGGACCTTGGGGCTGCTCGACCAGACAGCCTGGGGAACAACAACAACAACCACATCCGTCCTGTCGCCCGCACTCTTCAACCTGTACATGCATGATATAACTACACCTCATACTGTACACCCCAAATAAACATGCAGACAACATAACAGTCACATGCTCACACCAAAACCCAGACACAGCAACACTTCTCCTTCAACCCTATCTCAACACACTACATGACTGGTGCACTACAAACAGACTCAAGTTAGCCCCAGCCAAATCCACTGCAACCCTCCTCGCAAGCTGAACAGCCGAACACAAATACACCCCGCAACTCACCATAAACAACGCACCCCTAACACACACACACTCACCCAAAATCCTAGGAGTAACATACGATTCTCTAATGACATTCAAACAACATACCACAAACATGATAAATAAACTAACACCCAGACTTAATGCCCTCAGGTCACTTGGCCACACAAAATTTGCAGCACTGGATGCACAGCTATGACACCCACAGATCACCTACATCAAGAAACCAAAGTCCTCAAAGTCAAAGACCATCTGAACATGAGAGGCACCCAATTCCTGGCAGCAGCCTCCTCAAACCAACACCACCCACTACACTACATGGCAACACACCCACAGACACCAAGAAATATCAAAACAACACCCAGCACACACACTATCACACACAAATACTGTCCTCTCTCCCTCCCTGCCCATCCCAAACCAGCTTCCAGAAGCACATCCATACTCATATCTCTCGCCGTTCCATCCAATAACTCGTAGACAACACGCAGCTGCAGGCACAACCTCCCGAAATCCATCCTTCTGAATCCAACCTTCCTCGGGAGGACAGAGTCCACCTGGCCAGGCTGAGATGTGGGCACCATCCAGCTCTTCTGAGCTATCAGAACGTCGACGACACCTGCCTGGGATGTAACACAGCACCCCATACCATTGGACACATCCTTGAAGACTGCATTTCACACAATCACTTATGCCAACAACACAATCTACACTCCCTGAGAGCTCTGTGGGGAAGCCCGACCGTGGCCATGGCCTTCCTTCGGGATTCGGGGCTGTTCGGCTAGGCAGCTTAGGGAACGACAACAACAACAACAACAACAACCATTTGTACTACTACAGATCCTTCTTAAGCTGCACAAAATCCTCTGAATATGGCAAGAATAAAGTAAAGACATTTCTGGTACTGAAAGGGTTAAACACAGATCCTTCCTAAGCTGTATAACTGGCTATTAGTAGACAATTGTTTTCAGATTAGGAGGGGTATATGGAAGTCAGAGGGTTAATTGACCACTTGCGAGTTTCAGGCTATAAGGAAGTTGGAGCCGTAGACATTGATATTATGGGGAGATGGTTCACTTTTTGGCCGATTTTTGCATATATTCATTATTTTTCTAGTTTCCTCCCTAGACCTCCATCAAATTTAAAAAAAACATCCATTAGATCCCCCTTCTAGATTAATTTGTACATTTTTCGGTAGAAAAATCTCCCGGCCGAAGGCCGGTTCTTCCAACATTACAGGCTCACTATCGTTCGCCAGGGAAAGAATCGACACCTAAATAGCACGAAAGGTCAAAATATCAACAAAGAAATGGGGCGAAAGGTCTTATAATCGACTAACTAATGGGGCAAACATCTTAACATCTGAACATCTGGTCCAGAAAACCTGCTGATCCCCCCCTTGAGCAGGTAGCAGTACGGGTGTAGTGCATTAAGGGGAGATAGCCACTGGAGGGATTTTTTTCTTGACTCCTTTCTCCCTCATGTTTAGCCCCATTGTTTTCCTAATGTTAAGACGTTCACCCCATTATTTTGACGATTTTAAGAACTTTCAACCCATTTCTGTCAATTTTAAGACCTTTCGTGCCATTTAGGCGTCGATTTTATCCTGGCGAGCGATAGCGAGCCTGTAATTTTAGAGGAACCGTTCTACCAGAAAATGTACAAATTTATCTTGAAAGGGGCTCAAGGGGGTGTAATCTTAAGCTTGAAGGATATCTAGGGACCAAACTAAAAACCTCCCCTTAATAAATACATACAATAAACTCCTTTTTATCCAAAATTCAAATAACCAAACATTTCAGTAAACCCAAGTGTTTGCTATCCGTATTTGTCAGTTGTTGTTGTTCCCCAAGCTGCCTGGCCGAACAGCCCCAAGGCCCCGAGCAATTCCAAGGCCATAACCGAGCGCCCCCACAGAACCCTCCCCGCCGACCACAATAAAGCCTGGGTGACCGAAGCCACTCCATGGCGGGGAGCTGAGGAGGGTGCGGAAACGCCCGGGAAACCAAAGCCCCACCCAGGGCCCTGTGCCCCTCAGCAATTATGAAGAGAAAGTTGAGGGGCAAGGGAAAAATGTGACGCTTTGGCTTCCAATCATGGTAGATTGGGAGGTCAATCCACGGAAAAGATGCCGTCACTTGAGATCTAGAAAATATATAAGTTAAAGGAACAGTCAGAGTAAGCTATGGGTATGGCAGAGATCGCTCAGTTCTCACTCTGATAGACCAGCCCATCACCACAGTACAGTTCTCACTCTGATAGACCAGCCCATCACCACAGTACAGTTCTCACTCTGATAGACCAACCCATCACCACAGTACAGTTCTCACTCTGATAGACCAGCCCATCACCACAGTACAGTTCTCACTCTGATAGACCAACCCATCACCACAGTACAGTTCTCACTCTGATAGACCAGCCCATCACCACATGTATTTATCAGTAGTTTTCATTTATTTGAGCCTCTCTGGGTGCTTAATTGCATCAATTTAGCCACTCTCAAGCAGACATAGCTTTAATTAGATGATAATTTGAAGTTAAGACAGCCTAGAATTGGTTTTAAATGCATTGCAAACATTATATTTGGCCATTTATACAAATATTTTGCTCTATATCACTGTACTGTACTTTCGTTTATCCGTAAAAATTGCTTATCCAAAATTTCAAAAGACTCGTGATTTTTGGATAAAAGGGAGTTTACTGTAAAACCAAATTCAACATGATTTGTATCCATCATAAACCTACATTGCTATTGTATCCATCATAAACCTACATTGCTATTGTATCCATCATAAACCTACATTGCTATTGTAGCCATCATAAACCTACATTGCTATTGTAGCCATCATAAACCTACATTGCTATTGTAGCCATCATAAACCTACATTGCTATTGTATCCATCATAAACCTACATTGCTATTGTATCCATCATAAACCTACATTGCTATTGTAGCCATCATAAACCTACATTGCTATTGTAGCCATCATAAACCTACATTGCTATTGTATCCATCATAAACCTACATTGCTATTGTATCCATCATAAACCTACATTGCTATTGTATCCATCATAAACCTACATTGCTATTGTATCCATCATAAACCTACATTGCTATTGTATCCATCATAAACCTACATTGCTATTGTATCCATCATAAACCTACATTGCTATTGCACATCTGTTTTATATCCATGTTTACGGCACCAACTTCCTTATAGCCTGAAACTCGCAAGTGATCAATTCACCAATTGGGAGTTTCAGGCTATAAGGAAGTTGGTGCTGTAAACATCGATAGTAAATATTAACCCTCCAGCCCCGGCTACGCATTACATAAATATTGCCCGAAACCCGGGTGTTTTGGCCGAAAAACGTCTAGGCTAGGCTACCGTATCATTGTTATGCTGACTGCTTCCCGCATTCCTGTGCATCCCCAAGCGTAGCTGTGTTATTTACCTGTAGAATGGCGTTAAGTAGAGCTCTCTAAGTCAACTGGTTGAGTTGTGATGATGATTTCAGTGGAGATAACTTACGGCAACAACAGCCACTTTACAATACTTTTCGATACTTAACAACAACATACAGGCACACACGAACAAGCGACGCTCTCCTTCTTGTGGCCGGAGATGCGGGGCGTCGGTCCAGCCGGCTGTTGTTTACATGCGTCGGACCGACGCCTCGCACACCAAGCTCACAGGCTTTCAACCACTGGTACAATGGTGTACCACCCGGGTTCCTCGGGGCAAAACATAATGGTACACACGTGTACCATCCGAGTTTGAAGGGTTAAGGATGATGAGGTTATCGGTTTGGTTTTGTAGTACCAGCCCTCTGTCTGTGTCGGGGTTGTCGACAAACCAGGCCGACGTCTTGGCGTTGAAGTCACCACCCAGGATGATGTGAGGGGTGTTTGTGATGTGTTGTAAGTGTGGTCTGTATTCATTTGGTACTGTAGGGGATGTTTGGGGAGGGATGTATGTGTTTATGATGGTTATGTTGGAGTTGTTGCCAGTGCGTATTTTAATTGACTGTATTTCTGTTGTGTTATCATTTGGGGGGAGGAGGGATTTGGTTTGTACACTGGTTACTATGCATGATATTTCTTTCTAATTGGAGTGATAGCCTATAGCTTACATGAATTTGGTCTGAGCATCATAACCTGGTGCTAGTTTATACCAACTACATCTTTAAGTATTCCTTTGCAGGCTTTGCTTTGGGTATTAGAACTGTTCTTAAAAATAAATAAATAATAGGCCTAATAGCCTATCTATCTATCTATCTATTGCCTGACGCCGTGATCCCCGAAGGGGTGGCCACGAACGAACCGCCCCCATGCACCTCTGTCCCCAGTCAGTCGACGCCCCTCCCCCCAACCAGCACCACCTTCGTTCATGTACTTCCTCACTCCATCCTTCCACCTCATATTCGGTCTACCTCTCCCCCTCTGTCCCTCCACCTCGCTCTCATACACCCTCTTAGTCATTCTCTCGCTTTCCATACGTTCCATATGGCCGAACCATCTCAAGTTGTTCCTTTTCACACTTTCCAGCACATCTACCTCCACACCACACCTCCTTCTTACTTCCTCATTAGTCTGTCTATCCCTCCATGTAACTCCGCACGCACTCCTTAAGTAATTCATTTCCACTGCTCTCACTCTTGGTCTGAGTCTCTCAACCAACGTCCATGCTTCGCTTCCGTAAGTCAGTGTCGGGATTACCACACTGTCATGCAAGGACTTCTTCACTTCCATACTGACCACCCTATTTCTTGTTACTGCTTTTAGCGTTCCTACAACCCTCTTCCCCTGTTGTACCCTCTCCCGCACCTCTTCATCCATAGTCCCATCTTTACTCAACACACTGCCCAGATACTTAAAAGAGTTGACGATCTCCATAGCCTGACCGTTCAGCTTCACCTCACACTCTGTGACTTCACCCCTTTCGAAGACCATAACCTTGCTCTTCCCCGTATTTACCTTCAAATTCCGTTTTTCGCACACTGTTCCAAACTCATTTACCAGACCCTGCAACTCCCATTCATTATCACTCATCAGAACTGTATCATCCGCAAACAGCAGTATAGGTAGCTTCCACTCAATTCCCTCCCTTTTCAGCGATACACCAACATCCACTGCTCTTGATAGTATTTCTTTCATAACTCCATCCATATATACAGTAAACAACCACGGGGACATCACACCCCTGTTTCAAACCTACATTCAGGTCAAAGAACTCGCTCTGCTCACTCTCCACACGTACTGCCGCCTTTGCACCCTCATACATGCTCTTCACGGCTTTCAGCAACTTGCCCTCTACTCCGTATATTCTAAGTACTTTCCACAAACCTTCTCTATCCACTCTGTCATAGGCCTTCTCCAAGTCCATAAAGGCAACATACACCTTTTGTTTCTTCTCCAGATACTTCTCCACAACACAATTCAGGGTAAAAATCTGATCTACACATCCTCTTCCCTTCCTAAAACCTCCCTGCTCGTCGCCTATCCATTCCATTTCTCCGTTCTCACTCTCACTCTCTCAATCACTACCCTACTGTATACCTTCCCTACTACGCTTAGAAGACATATTCCTCGGTGGTTACCACACACTCCTCTTTCCCCTTTGCCCTTATATAGGGGGACTATTATGCCAGTCTTCCAGTCATCGGGTGCACTCCCCTTCTCCCATGCTAGTTTGCACATTTTCCATACCCATTCTATCACTATCTCACCACCATACCTCAACATTTCCCCACACACTCCATCTGTTCCTGGTGCTTTCCCCAACTTCACTCTTTTCATGGCTTCCCACACTTCTGACCTCCTGATCCCCACCTCCTCCTCCACTACTTCTCTTCTTCTCCCTCCAATACCATATCCAGCTATGTTTGCTGGCTCTTCATTCCTTTCATTTAGCAACTCACTGAAGTACTCCCTCCATCTTTCGACTCTCTCTTGCTTCTCGGCTAGCATTCTCCCATTCTTATCTTTCACACCCTTACTGTTTCCCTTGCTACCTTCCCTAACTTTCTTGACTTCTTTCCAGAACAGTTTCTTACTCTCCCTCCATTTTACACTCAGATTCCTTCCAAATTCCTCATCTACTCTTCTCTTACTTTCCTTCACTACTCTCTTCACCACCCTCTTACTCTCCACGTACCTCGCTCGTTTCTGTCTCTCGGAATCTTCATTCCCTCTGCTACCCAACCACTCTCTATATGCTTTCTTCTTTTCTTCCACAGCTATTCGTACCTCTTCTGTCCACCATGCTGTACCTTTCACTCCCCTCCCTCTTCTCCTCACTCCACACACCTCCTCACATGCTGCACAGATCTCATCCTTAAACACCTTGCTCATCTCCTCCACTTCCTCCATAACTTCCAGGTCGAACCCACCTAGTCGTCTTTCCACTGCTCTCCTGTACTCCTCCCTGATTTCCTCCTCCTGCAACCTCTCCACATAGCCTAACATACTGTATATAGGGCCTAGGCCTATTTACAAACTCCAAGTAGGCCTACATGACATATCTAGTTGAATAATCAGGTCTCCCCCAATCCATTTAGTAGGCTAGATATTAACAACCTAGAACTAATTTTAGAGTTTAGTAAAATTTACCAGAACGTCCCGGACTTCCCAAACTTGACTAATTCCTTTAACGTGATGATAGTGCGTTGTTATATGTGCGATTAGTTTGCTTGGGAAACAGATTAACTTGCTCATGTAGTAATGTACACCCTATGTGGTGGATTGTGTTCTTTTATTTAATAATTTTCATTTTAGTAAGCGTTGTTTCCACATAGTGATTTTGATAATCTAATTTGACTTTATATTGTCCTTGTCCCAATTTTGGTTTGTTTAGTTTGCAAGTTTTACATTTTAATTTACCATTGGGTAATGTATTTTACTCTAATTCAATTTTGTAATACTGTACTGTACTATATTAGCTCATAATGGGTATAGGACTATAGCCTAGGTTTAGTTCTGGTTGAACATTAAAATTAATATTTACTTCGACTGACAATTCTTCCAGTGGCACAGTTCTAATATCTACAGGATATAGACTATCCTAGGAGGTTTGGAATACCAATAGGCTATGCTAACCCAAAATATTTTAAAGTTGTATGTTAAGAGTATCCATTGGTTTAATCTAATATTAACTATCCTCTCCTATACCTAACCCGATCTTATCCTATCTTCCCAAAGGTGGTGACCTCTTCCTATTGGTTTACCCGCTGTGTTCAGTAGCTTAAACTAGGCCTAGTCAAGTCACTACACCAAGATAATTACAAGTTTTACAGGGCCGGATTTAGGTGGGGGGCGTACGCCCCTCCCCTATTTTTCACAGTTGGGTATTAGGCCTATTTGTATGTGTTAGGGGTGATGTCCTGGCTCCATTTACATACAGTAGGGTCTCACATAAAACGAGTTTATGGTCGATAAACGAGGGCGTTTTATGCGATTTCGTTTTATGTGAACACAGCATTTTGGTGGCGCAATATCGCCAATGTTCACTGTAATCGAAAATTTTCGTACAAAGCGAACGATATTTCGTACGTTTTGTACGATATTTCGGCGCTCTATATGAAAACTCCTCGGATTTGCCCCACTTTGGCGGCGGACTCGTTTTATGTGATCACATTCGTTCTGATCGAAAATTAAATATTAATATTTTAGGTCGGTCGTTTTAATCGAGACTCGTTTTATGCGAATACGTTTTATGCGGGACCCTACTGTACATGAAAAACAAATTTTTAGTAGGGCCTAGCTTCATAAATAACTTGTATGGATCATTGATATAGCCTAATGTTTCTGAAGTACAGTATTGCTGCTACAAACTTTATTATGTTTTGTATTGGCATAACGACGAAAAGTTACAAGGCCTAACTAGAAAAATAACATGAATATCTGATGTTTGAGTCACGTCTATGGTGTTTCGTCGACGGCCGGGGGGCGACACCCCTCATAGTCCCTTCTCAACACCTCGCCCCCCCTTTTCAAAAGTCCTGGATCCGGCCCTGTTTTAGAATGTAGGCCTAGGCTAACTGCTTCAAAATTTCTAAATGCAAGTATCTCATACCAGGGTAAGAATGACAAAGTGTCTAGCCTAGGCTATGTAAGCATCTCATACCAAGGTAAGAATAATGGAAGTGTGTAGCCCTAGTCTAGCCTTTATCATCAAGGTAAACCTTGCCTGATGTAATAACCAAACCCTTTTATACAGAGCATCAACCACATCCCCAGAGAAAATCTAACCAAGAACCCCACGGCTAATTCTCAACTCCCAAAGTACTGTACAGTATTTCTAAATTATAACCTATTGATGGATGTAGACATTTTGTATGGTCTGCTGTGGAATCTATTTTCATCAGCTGAGAATGCCCTAGCCTAGTAAACACAGACCCATATGGGGATTAATACAATATACTGTGTAAATAATACATCAGGAACCAGCACTTCATAATCATAATTTGTTCCCATTTTGCTCATCATCGTGAATAGAGGGACTTGGGATAGGGAGAATCTGTGAGACCTCTACCTTGTGTCATGTTTGTTATTGTTGTTTCCCAAGCTGCCTGGTCGAACAGCCCCAAGGCCCCGAGTCATGTTTGTTGTAGTAACAGGTGACGTCAGCAGACGATGTGCCTATCATTGTAGCGGAAAATAGTTGCCAATTTGCTTTCGAGTATTGTTATTATTATACATTTTTTCATATGAATTATGTCTAACTATTAGTGTCTGGTATATTTGTGGGTAACTATATTCATATATACTTTGGTTTATGTGAGTAACTCATCTTTTTTATGCTGCCTCCGTAATTCACCTTTAAAGAGCATAGCTCATACAAAATCCCATTCCATTTTGTCACTGTCTAAAGCATGGTAGAACATGAATGATACTGCACCGTTGCCTTGGTTTGCCTTAAATTTTGATCTAAAACAGTAAAAAAAGCTGTGTAAGATATTTCAAGCTTTAGGAGCTTGATGGCAAACCCTATCTCCTCTCTCTTTTGTTTGTGAGAGAGAAACTTGCCCGCTGGAATTAAATCTGCTTTGATATTGCCTATATTTACCTTACCCTGATTTATTTTGTACATGATGAAGTAATGTGAAGGCAGTATTTGATGTATATATCACATGAGTGAATAATGTGTCTATCTTAAAGTATCTATCAATACAATTATTCATATTTTGGTCTCGTTAATCATAAATAAATACGTATTGACAGCTCTACCCATATGGCAACACTATTGTTTATTCTAACGGTAGACAGATACTGTAGCTTCGTACTACAACAGCGTACGGCCAACTTGTCAAAATGTTCCCGCTTTATTTTTACTTTCACAGTGCATTATTCTGATATTCGATAGCTTTCCATTATTTCTACATTTCTTTATTAAACTTATGCTGCTCGTACAATTTCTCATACCCCTCTGTTAGATATCTGTCCATCTTTGTAATTGCTTTCACAGCATGGAGTAGTTACTGTACTTAACAGAGAGACTGAGAATTAAAATGGTGGCCAGTGACCTGACTCCTGAAACTCTGCCGATTGTGTTATTCTATGGGTACCCCAATGCCCTAATACACGTCACGAGGGGCTCGGAAATGCCTCTCGCCACCACCGTCCAAAACACTAATTTATTTATAATTACATTTATAAGAAACTCGGACGACTATTATTCCATATAGGAGGTATATTGTACACTAACATTTATGATAATGAGGATAGCTGACCATGGCTGACCCCAGCGCTATGCCCTTTAAGCAAAATAATAATTCTTTATAAATAAAAGAACATAATCCACAACAGTGAGGGCTCGATCCGCCGAACCTTTGATCAGCAGCCGACGCTCTACAGACTATGCCACGGACCTTTCTGAGATACTGTACTTAAAAGCCTTTGTGACCATCAGTGGTGTTTAGAAACTTTTAATATAGTTACTGTACTTCAAACTTTGTAGTTGTTTTTGAGTGAGGTGTGGGCAGAAAACTAATTTCAGAGAGGTAATTATGAGATTGAGAAAACTCTATTTCTGAATGATAAACGGCGACCCCAGAGTCCACAGGATAGCGAGAGGGTTAAGGGGGAATTTTTTTTTATATATACTGTACTGTACAGTATATATTATATATTTTTGTTTTCTAGACCCCCTTCTCCTTCATGATAGCCTCATTTGTTTTGAGATTTTAAGATGTTCGGTCCATTAGTTTGTTGATTTTAAGACCTTTTGCCCCATTTCTTAGTCATTGTTAAGACCTTTCATGCCTTTCAGGTGTCAAGTTTTTGTCCTAGCTAGTGATAGCGAGCCTGTTATTTTGGAGGAATTTGCCTTTGGCTGAGACATTTTCTACCGAAAAATGTACATAATAGTCTCGAAGGGGGATCTTTAAGAGAGATGTTTAACCCCTTCTTTATTGGTGACGTCTCTTTACTTTCAACCTAATAATAATAATAATAATAATCTGGTCTTTCATTTCTCGCAAGCGCCAGTTCTTCCAGAGTAATTCACTAGCGCTCGTAACACATTGCACCACAATCAAGAGAAGTGTGGTGCAGTTCACCTGTAGTTCAAGCAACAACAACTATTTAACATGACAGCAGTTAGAGTCTGTAACGACCTGTCACTGTGCCACTTGCAAGATCATAACTCCTACAGAAGAGAAAGGTTTTCAACTGTTTTTTGAAAGAGTCTATGGAGTTCAGCTGTCTAATTGATAAAGGCAATTCATTATATAACCTAGGAGCCACGAAAGAAAAGGACCGATCAGAGAAAGAGGACTGCTGGATAGCTACCGGTTCATCAAGACGCAGCACATCATCACTGCTTCTCAGGATCGCACCAGAACGTACCAAAGGGCGTTATTTAGACCATTTTGAGCAGCTTAAGGGGAGATTTCCACTTGAGGGATTTGTTTTCTTGACCCCTTTCTCCCTCATGTTTAGCCCCATTGCTTTTGATATTATAAAATGTTTGCCCCATTAGTTTAGCGATTTTAAGAACTTTCACCCCATATTAAGACCTTTCGTGCCATTTAGGTGTCGATTTTATCCTGGCGAGCGATAGCGAGCCTGTAATTTAAGAGGAACCGGCCTTCGGCCGGGACATTTTTCGACCGAAAAATGTACAAATTTATCTTGAAAGGGACTCAAGGGGGTGTAATTTTAAGGTTGATGGAGGTCTAGGGAACAAACTAAATACCTCCCGTTAAGAAGAATCTGTAGTAGTTTAAATGGTTAAGTTAAAAAGTTTGAAGCCTGTTAATTGCTGAAGATCCGACCTAAACTGAATAAAATCGATTGGTAGTAGCCAGAATAATGTAATGTAAAAAGAAATAGTCGGTACAGAAGGGGTTAAGCTTGGAGGGAGGAAACTAAAATGATAATTAATAATTAAATAAATATACAAATAAAATAGCACCTGTCCCCTTAACCCCTTCAATACCAGTGCCGTCCTTTTAACTTTATTCTGGCTACTGGTACACGATTATATCGCGCTCTGTCTTGAATCGGCCACCCCCAGCTATGGGGTATGTCCCTGAGTATATACATACTTAATACAGTATACAGTATATATATATATAATATACAGTATATGTATATATATATATATATATATATATATATATATATATATATATATATATATATATATATATATATACAGTATATATGTGTGTGTGTGTATGTATACAGTATATATTTGTATCATAATTACCATTATCTATCTATCTGTCTGTCTGTGTATCTATCTATTTATATCTCTGTATATATGTCTAAATATCTTTCTGTCTATCTATATGTCTATCTATCTATCTATCTATCTATATCTGTCTATCTATATGTCTATCTATCTATCTATCTATATCTGTCTATCTATATGTGTATCTATCTATATATCTGTATCTGTGTATCTATCTGTATTTAAATATCTGTGTTTCTATCTATCTGTATCTCTGTCTATCTATATGTCTATCTATCTATCTCTTTATCTGTATATATCTGTGTATCTATCTGTCTGTCTGTGTCTATCTATCTATATATCTATCTATCTATCTATCTGTGTATCTATGTGTGTATCTATCAATCAATATATTCTTGCAGGACAATGATGGTGTACGCCCCGCCCTCCCAGCAGCCCAAGCTTGACCGTAGTGTGGAGGAGCTGACCCAGGAGGAGAGGGAGGTCTATCACTTCTTCAACACCCAGGACAATGTTGATAAGATGGTCAAGTTCCTCTCTCTGGAAGACAACAAAGACAAAGATAATTTCAACACAAGGAGGTTCTGGATGTTCAAGGTGGGTTATATTAGGATGTTTCACCCCATTACATATATAGATACATAAATTTAACACTCACGGAGCGGCTAGGTCGGTAACTTCTACTACCTGGCAAGCGGGTGGTTTTACCCTAAACGAGCTTATTTCTGTGCTCTTTTTCATGCATAAACAAGAGCCAGAGCATAATACAATTATGTATCCGTGAAAGGGTGATAATTGAGCTTTCCAATGACACCAGAACCATCCTTCTACGACCACGGGTTCTCTTGCAACGATCGTGCAAGACGAGTGCAAAATCCCTAAAATACGGTAATTTCCTTACATAATTCCCTGTGTAGCGAGGCAGTGAGTGTGGGTGTGTGTGGAGTAGACGTCAGTAGTCGCGCGGGACCCGTGCCGAGCGGTCATGAGCCGAGCTACGCTCCTCCCGTCGCTCGTCTCTCTCTCAGAGCCATTATTGCTCAAAAATTGCACACAGACTTAAGTCGGGCCCCGCTAATAAGGGGTTAAAGACTGAGTGCTCCACACGAAGTGCGGTTCCGTTCTCTCGTCCTAATAGCGGCGCTCCAGGCAGCCCTGTTCAGAGCTGCCTCACTTGTTAGATTTTTATATTCAAGGCTGATCCCACATCTTTCTAGGTCTACCCCTTGGTGCATCTCCCTCCACGTTCATGGACTTGCATCTTTTCAGCCAGTTTAGTTGATCCTTCCTCTCTACATGTTCAAACCATCCAAGCCTACTAATACACATCTCATCACTGATCCCTAACTGTCAAGATATCCTATCTTGCAGTTTGGCACCACACATCCATCTCACCATTTTCATCTTATTAAGTTTCATTCTGTTGATATCATCCACTTTGACAGGCCACGTTTCTGAAGCATATGTCATTGTGCTTCTAACATGAAGCGTACACCTTTCCCTTCAAGGGGAGAGGGAGTCTTCTTATAGTAAGTAGTGACAACAGTTCTCTAAACTTTTCATAATGTCCAGATGTCCAGTAAAGTCCCTTTAACAAGGGCACGCCCTAGCCCTGTCAATAAAGGGAGTGCACGGCATTAAGAACTGTGTGTACACTTGGAATGCTGCCTGGTTGATGAAATATAACTTGCAAATCTAACTTTGCAACTTCCAATTCCAACAAGCATGATTAAAATGTTCTGTTCTGATGTTTATTTTTTCTGTGTGCAGGGTTTGTTCCGAAACTTTGGGTCGACGTTCCTGCCAGCGTTCATGGGTCACTTGGAACGACTAGTTAACGACACCAAGAAGAGCAGCCAGAGATGTGCTACGGAGATACTAGCAGGTTAGTACAATACTGTATCTCTATAGTAACCAACTATTATTATGTTCTATCCAACAACCAACTCTACTCCTAAAATCGATTATTGAAATTTAACACGCACATGTGGCAGTCCGTGGATTCGAACCCAGGACGCTCACACCGAAAATCAACACCTTATGCATTGCGCCACGAAGACAGTTAAAGAATGGTGGACACTGCCTACGATTTATTATGCAACTTCGAATCCTGCATATGAATCTAAGCATGTACACACATCCCAACTGTCACATAGGCTATGCATATGTGAATAATTAGTAAACATTCTACTCCTTGTAATTCACTTGTTACAATGGAGGTAAAACACAGAGTATGTGAAGGAAGAAAAGATTTTGGTATGTCCCTGTTCGGGCTCTGTCTCAAGTCGGCCACCCCTAATAAAAACAAAATATATATATATATATATATACTCGACCCTCGGTTCAACGGACTATATGGGACCGTCACTTGTCCGTTGCTGTGTAGGCTATAGTAGACCGTAGCCGTGGCTGCCGATGCTGCATCGTCGCATTCAAACAGTTCTCAGTAGCATCACAAAACAGCCGGTCTTATTTCCCACCTCACACAATAACCGCTTAATGTACAGTGTTCTAGTCTTCACCCATCGCAAGATAACGCTGAGTACAGTACTGTATCTGGTATG
Source organism: Paralithodes platypus (assembly GCA_032716605.1). Classification (NCBI taxonomy): domain Eukaryota; kingdom Metazoa; phylum Arthropoda; class Malacostraca; order Decapoda; family Lithodidae; genus Paralithodes; species Paralithodes platypus. The sequence goes on along the minus strand of CM064542.1, from coordinate 249,303 downwards.
TAGCCTATATTTTTGTTTTTTTGTTTTTTTTTCTATATGATTGAGGGAGGCAAAAGGCAGAACTGCCTATAGCGAGTGCCTCTCCCATAGTTGAAAGAGTGACAGGGCCGAAATCAAGGGACGTTCGGGCCAAAATGCCTGGACGACACACAGAGTTTGAAGCCATTTAAGTCATAGGAAGAGGGAAAGACTGATTCTGGGAGAGAGTTCCAGAGCTCAGCTGTTGAGTAGAAGAAAGTTTGAGAGTGACGTTTCACTCTTGGGTTGGAGAGTTGCACAGAGTAGGGGTGGGATTGAGTTGCAAGACGGGTACCACGTGCCCTACGTAAAGGAGGTGGTATGCACTGGGATAGCTCTGAGGAACACTGATTATTATAGTAGCGATAGAATAGCGAGAGATGCAACATTGCGGCGGAGAGAGAGAGATTGCAGAGAGTTGGTGAGTGGACGGGAGTTAACACCTTACGAGCGGCCTATGCGGTTTATTTATGTGTACCGCACAGCGGGGTGTTTTTAGCCAAAATAGGGCTGTTTACGTGATCATTTTCATGCCTAAATAAGACCCAGAACGTAAAACAAGTACCTATCCCTGAAAGGGCATAAACAGAGCTTTCGAATGACACCATAACGATCCTTGTATGATGGATAGTTTCTTGCAATAACGTGCAACGCGAGTGCAAAAAGCAGGTAATTCGGTACTTTCGGTACATAATTGAGTATGTAGCGAGTGAGAGAGGGAGGAGGGAGCTGAGATTTGTGTCAGTAGGTTCGCCGCGGTGGTCTGGAGCAGTCATACGCTCGCTAGTCTCCTGCCACCACTTGTCTCTCTCTCTCAGCCACATTACGTGCTGAAATTGCCACTCGAGTTATGTCGAGCGCCGCCACATAGTCCAGCTTTATTTAACTCGACTTATGTTGCTCGCCGCTAAATAAGGGTTAATGATACGAAAGGCCTTCCTTTCAACTTTGTCTTGGAGAGCGGTGTGAGAGGAACCTCCCCACACATGTGAACAAAATCAATACAAGGACGCACTAGTAGGGGGGTTGAATGATGGGAGTAGAGCGGAGACTGATAAGGAGAAAGCAGAGGTGCTGGGGAAATACTTTGGGGGGGTACTAACAGTGGAGTCGGAGGATGCAGTGCCTACTATTCCCATCAAACAGGCACCAGCACTAGAACTAATAGAGTTTTCCCATGCTAGAATAAGAAGGGCTATAGAAAAAATGAACAGAAGTAAGTCACCGGCACCGGATGGGATACACCCAAGAATCATAAAGGAAGGAGGGGAGATGTTAGTAGAGCCATTGAAAATGTTATTTGAGGTATCGTTTAATACAGGACAAATCCCGATGGACTGGAGAGAGGCGAACATAACAGCTATATTTAAGAAGGGAAAGAGAAATGACCCAGGAAATTATAGACCAGTCAGTTTGACAAGTGTTGTGTGTAAACTAATGGAAACGGTAATTAGAGAAGGAATAATGGATCATATGAAGTCAAACCAACTTTTCAGTGGGAGACAGTTCGGATTCTTGCCGGGGAGGTCGACGGTACTACAGCTAATTAAGGTGGTAGATGATTGGATGCAAATTCTAGAAGATGGTGATGTAATAGACGTGGTATATTGCGATTTTATGAAGGCCTTCGATAAGGTCCCACATAAAAGGTTAATAGAGAAAGTTAGAAGCTATAATATAGGGGAGAAATGTGTGAAATGGATAGAAGCCTTCCTGAAAGATCGGAGACAGAGAGTACTGGTGAATGGAATAGGCTCGGGGTGGAGGGAAATTACAAGTGGGGTACCTCAGGGATCTGTGTTGGGACCACTGCTGTTCGTTATATTTATCAACGACTTGCCTGAAGTTATAACTAATGGAAGTGAGGTATACCTGTATGCGGATGACACTAAGCTGTATAGAAGAGTGAGGAGTAAGGAAGATATGGGTTTGCTTCAAGGAGATGTGGAGGGCATGAAGGGATGGTCTGAACATTGGTTAATGCCTTTTCATCCAAAAAAATGCAAGTACATGCGGATTGGGACCAGCAAGATAGACAAGGTAGGATACAGTATGTATGAAGCGATGGAGGAAGTGAGTGCAGAAAAGGATATAGGAGTAGTGATAGGCAATAAGTTAAATTTCTCAGAACATTTAGCGGAAAAGATAAACAAAGCCAATAGAATTGTAGGGCTGATAAGGAGGACATTTGTGTCACTTGACGAAGAAATCTTCAGGAATCTCTATACAGCGCTGGTTAGGCCGCACCTGGAATATGCGAACCAGGTGTGGGCTCCATATATGGTAAAGGATATAGAAGCAGTGGAGAAAGTGCAGAGGAGAGCTAGCAAGCTGGTACCAACGTTGAAGAACGCGGGCTATGAGCAGAGGTTGAGGACACTGGGGCTTCCGACACTGGCATATAGGAGAAAGAGAGGGGATATGATAGAGACTTTTAAGATAGTGTCAGGAAAGTATACAATGAGGATGTGTGTGAAGGTATCTTCTTGATGCGGGAGGGAACAAGAACGAGAGGACACTCTAAGAAAATTTACAAAGAAAGAAATAGGCTTGAGAAGGCAAAGAACTCATTTTGTGATAGAGTGGTAAATGAGTGGAACGCACTTCCCCAGTATGTAGTCGATTCCGAATCAATAAGGGAGTTTGAAAGTAATCTTGATAAAGCATGGGGAAGACAAGATTTGAAGTTTGATTATAAAACAAAAATACAGAACAGTAAAAATGTTGCGTCTGCTACCGCCGCCGCCAACACCGTGAACGACCGCAGCAGTGCAAGTACTGGTACTGAGCTGGATACACAGGCATAGTTTGCCTTTTTCCAGAGGATCTACTGTAAGAAACTGTAAGAAACTATGCCCCTGTACAGAGCAAGAAGCTGTGAAGGGGAAAAGAACCCCCTAAGGCAGTTGAGCACACCCAGCTTCTGGGAGGCTGCCTTAGCAAGACTGGTAATATGGTCCTTCCAACTGAGAGCAGAAGAAAAAGAGACACCAAGAATATTGAGAGAAGATGAAGGATTGATTTTTGTATTGTTGAAGAATAAGGGATAGTCAGCTGGGAGCTCCTTACGGGTAGATAGATAGATAAATTGGGTTTTGGAAGCATTAAAGGTAACAAGGTTTTCTCTGCTCCAATTGGAGATAGTATTTAGATCAGAATTAACAGGTGATGTAGAACTAGTTAAACATTTTGCAAACGACAAATTAGCGGAGCTATGTCGTAAAGGGTTTAAATTTAGAATAGGGAGTAATAAAGTAACATGGGACATAATTTTAAAAGATATTGTTTTTTCAGTCAATAAATTAAAAGATAAATTGTTAAAAATTGCGTGCTGCGATGCGAGAGAACTAGAAGCATGGTCTAAATTATTAATTAAGTTAATTAGAAATACAATTTTCTCGCTTAAAAATTAATTTAATCTTTCAGATTTTATAGACTATAATTATAATAAGCTTAACCCTTCCTCCCTGGGCTGTCTTACCCAATGACGGTCGCCCCTACCCGGGCGAAATGGCTGAAAAACGTCTAGGCCTAGGCTACCGTATTTATGTTTATTTTCACTGCTAGAACTTTCCCACTCGTCTATAATCGTAGTGCGGTTTTCAATCTGTATTTTGGCATTGAGTAGAGCTCTGTAAGTCAACTGGTTCAGTTGTGATGACGATTTCAGTGGAGCCAATATTGCAGAGATGTTACCAATATGGGGGCTTTTCAGACACTAATTTCGTCATGACGTCATGACGTCATTGAGGAGTCTTCTCCTTCTTGTTTTCGGAGGAGCGGTGACGAACACTTGGGTTTGTTGACATACGTCGTATGCACGGCGTTCAGACCAAGCTTAATTAGGCTATTAAGCTCATGCCTTAGATAAGGCATACCGGGTAGCGGCCCTTCTTTCGTGCTGTCCTTACCTAAGGCAGACCGGGTAGGAAGGGTTAAAGCTGATTTAATAAATTTACATAAACATTTTGTAATCACTACAGTAGATAAAGCCAGCAATAATTATAGCTTCACATGTAAGAAATTTTATCTTGAAAACATGAAAAAAGAATTAGGTATTAAGGGTAACATATTACGTAAAAATATTTGCGGTAATTCTGTTTATGAAATTCAAAATAATCTGAATATTGATAACTTAATCGATGAACATACCAAGAAAAATATAACATTTGATATTAAACTTTCTGATAAGAACAAGTGCATTGCAAAATTATACATGTTACCTAAATTTCATAAAAGACCTTATAAATATCGCTTTATTGCCGGAGCAAAATTTGCTACCACTAAAACTCTATCAGAACAAGTCGTAAATTTCTTAAAATACATTAAAAGTACTCATAAAAGATATTGTAATACCATCATGAGAAGAACTGGCATTAACTATTATTGGAGTGTTGACAATTCGTTAGAAGTTATTGATAAAATAAATACCATGCCGAAAGTTACCTCGGTACATAGCTTCGACTTTTCAACGTTGTATACCAATTTGCCTTTAGATTTAGTATATTCAGAGCTTTGCTTTATTATAGATTTGCAGTTTGACAGGTTCGTTAGGAATGGTAATTATTTCATAAATATTTATACATATTTTAATAATGCATCACTTAGCTCTACTCCCACTAGTTCTGTATATTTTGATAGAACTAAACTTAAAGATGCCCTTAAATTCCTCCTTTTCAATACTTATGTTAGATTCGGGCCGTACATTTTCAAACAAATATTAGGAATTCCTATGGGTGGAAATGCTAGCCCTTTAATTGCAGACTTATTTTTGCTTGCTTTAGAATTTAAATATATAAAAGACTTAGTTGACAGTAGCAAGAAAAATAAAATTCCAGAAAAATTAGCACTTGCTAAATTGTTAAGTAATAATAGTAGATATATTGATGATATTCTCGTTTGCAATTTGTTAAATTTTAATCAAGTTGCTAAACTTATTTACCCTAATTCTATTCCCCTCACACAATGTAACGTAAATTATAAAGTTTAAAATTTTCATGATATAAATATAGAGATTGTTAATGAACAGTGCATACTTAAAGTATATCACAAAGTTGATGATTTTAATTTTAACGTAATAAACTTTCCTTTCCCTAGTAGTAATATCGATAGTAAAATAACTTATAATTGTTTTTATTCCCAATTAATAAGATTTTGTAAAATCTGCACTAAAGTAGATGACTTTTGGGCTAGAGCTAGGTTACTATACAGACTCTTAGTGGACAGAGGTTTTGAGGCAAGTAAATTGTTCCATAAATTTAATCTTTTTAGGGTCAATTATTGTGACTGTATTCTAAAATTTGACATCAATAATTTTAATCAAGCATTTTTAACTTGAAGTTTCTTGTATAACCTCTGCTTACTTTTTGTCTGTATTTATTGTTTATCTTTTTCTTTTTCTATTATTATTATTATTAATATTAATATTGATGATTTTTTAAATTGATTGTTCTTGTTAAAAGAGTACTCTTTGTTTAAATCTGTTGTTACTTCATATTTTGCAATTATTTGTCTTTATATTATATGTATTCATTGTCGATAGTATCAATTGCTTACTTTTGCGATTTCCTTAGTTTATTTGTGCTATAAATGTAGGTTATTTGTAGGGTAGTTATTGATAGGGGTCACTTGAGGCATGCTATGCTTACAGGTACCTACCCGATAGCACTTTCGTTAGTGAGTGCTGTACTGTATTTTATATATTATTTTGTAATAGTATAGATATCTTATCAATATTTGTATTTTGTACTATTGTTAATGTCTTGTTATGTTGCAAATTTGATTTTAAATAATATTTTGACATTTTACATGTAGTTTCTTTATTCATGCAGAGTTTAGTAAAATTTGCCAGAACGTCCCGGACTTCCCAAACTTGACTACTTCCTTTAACGTGACGATAGTGCGTTGTTATATGTGCGATTAGTTTGCTTGGGAAACAGATTAACTTGCTCATGTAGTAATGTACACCCTATGTGGTGGATTGTGTTCTTTTATTTAATAATTTTCATTTTAGTAAGCGTTGTTTCCACATAGCGATTTTGATAATTTAATTTGACTTTATATTGTCCTTGTCCCAATTTTGGTTTGTTTAGTTTGCAAGTTTTACATTTTAATTTAAGAGTTCTATGGCTTCATTACATTTGTCGTTGAGGGATTGCTGGCTGGGGCGTTCTGAAACACTAATGGAGTAGTGTAAGGTTGAGTCGTCTGCGTTATGAATGGATGGGAATTGAGGTACAGTTGAGGAGATAATTTATAAAAATTAGAAAGAGAATAGGAGATAGGACAGAGCCCTGAGGAACACTGGAGTTTATAGGGTGAGGAAGTGAACAATGGCCGTCCACAACTGCGGCTATGGAACGGCCGGAAAGGAAATTAGAGACAAAGGCACAGATAGAGGGATAGAAACCAAAGGAGGGTAGTTTAGAAATTAAATATTTATCTTACAATTTCTTACAGTAGATCCTCTGGAAAAAGGCAAACTATGCCTGTGTATCCAGCTCAATACCAGTACTTGCACTGCTGCGGTCGTTCACGGTGCCAGACTCTATCGAAGGCTTTCGATATGTCTAGTGCAATAGAAAAAGTCTCACCGAATTTCCGAAAGGAGGATGACCAAGAGTTAGTAAGATATGAAAGAAGATCACCAGTAGAGCGACCCTTAAGGAAACCATACTGGCGATCTGAGAGCAGATTATGAAAAGAGAAATGCTTAAGAAATTTGGAAGCAAGAATAGTTTCAAAAACTTTAGAAAGACAAGAGATGAGAGCAATTGGACGATAGTTGGAGGGTTGAGAGCGGTCACCCTTCTTTGGGACAGGTTGAATGTGAGCAAATTTCCAGCATGAAGGGAAGACGTTAGAGGATAGACAGAGACGAAAGAGTTTGCCTAGTCAGGGAGTCAGCACGGAAGCACAGTTTTTGAGAACAACAGGAGGAACACCGTCCGGACCGTACGCCTTATTAGTATTAAGCCCAGAGAGGGTAGAAAGTACATCTTTAGAAGAGATTAGGATATTAGGCATAAGTAAGAGAGAGGAGGGTGGAGAGGGAGGAATAGCACCGGAATCATCCAAGGTGGAGTTTCTAGCAAAAGTTTGAGCGAAGAGTTTAGCTTTGTCAGAGGAAGAAGTGATGGTTGTGCCATCAGAGTGGAAAAGGGGAGGGAAAGACGAGGAAGAGATATTGTTGGAGAGGTTTTTGGCTAGATGCCAGAAAGCTTGGGAAGAGCTAGAGTTGGATAGTTCAGTGCATTTATTATTGATGAAAGAGTGTTTGGCAAGTCGAAGAACAGATTTGGCTTGATTCCGGGCATAAACATTGGAAGAATGAGAGTCTTGAGTTTTAAGGCATCGGTACCGTTTGAATGCTTCCTCCTTATTGTGGACAGCAGTAGATCAGGGGTGAATAACCAATATTTTTTAGCATTAGTCTGAGAGAAAGAGAATGGAATGTATGCTTCCATGCCCGATAGGATTACCTCGGTAATGCGTTCAGCATTCTCCGAGGGTCCTCGGCCACAGAAGCAGAAATCATTCTATTGGAAATCAAAGAAGTACTGCCGGAGAGCCTCCCAGTCGGCAGCGCCGAAGTGCCACAAGCGCCGCCGGCTAGGAGGATCGGGTGGCCGTACTGGAGAGATAGGACAGGTGACAGAGATAAATTTATGGTCGGAGGAGCCCAAAGGAGAGAAAAGGTCGACAGTATAAGAAGAAGGGTTAGAAACAAGTCAAGAATGTTGGGTCTATCTCCGATGCGATCCGGGATACGGGTGGGTTGCTGAACTAACTGCTCTAGGTCATTTAGGATAGAAAATTCGTAGGCTTGTTCACCAGGTGGGTCAGTAGTGTGAGAGGAGAGCCATTGGCGGTGGTGAACGTTGAAATCTCCTAAGATGGAGATTTCTGAGAAAGGAGAAATGGATAGAATGTGTTCCACTGTAGAGTTTAAATGGTCAAAGAATTTGAGAAAGTTGGTAGAGTTAGGGGAAAGATAGACAGCACAGAAATATTTAGTAAGAGAATGACAGGAAAGTTTGAGCCATAAAGTTGAGAATTCAGAGGAGTCTAAATCGGGAACACGAGAGCAAGTGAGTTTGTTGTGCACATATGCACAACATCCGCCTTTGGCTTTGAAACTAGGATAGAGAAAGTAGGAGGATACAGAGAAGGGGTTGCTGGATGTTGCTTCAGACAGCTGAGTTTTGGTGAGGAAGAGAAGATCAGGTTTGTAGGAGGAGAGATGGTGTTCAACAGAGTGAAAGTTAGAGGAAAGTCCGCGAATGTTGCAGAAATCAATAGAAAGAGTAACAGGCCGAGGTCCAGGTATAGCAAGATAACGCTGAGTACAGTACTGTCTCTGGTATGTAGCCTATATAACTTAGGTTAAGCTATTTATTTGCAGAGATATGAGAGTCTGTAAATGATGAAACTCAGGAATTTAGAAGGTTCTAGGCTCGCAGCGACCAAAACTGACCTACTCATTTTCACAATAAAAACTGAACCTCTTGGTCTAGAGACTTCTAATCTTCACTCATCGCAAGATAACGATTACTGCCTCTGATATAGGCCTATATACATAACCTAGGTTAGGCCATTTTTTGGCATATTTATAAGCTCGCCAAAATCCTGAGAATTCGACGATTCAGCATTGGCGGGAAGGTTTAAATGGCTGTTCGGCAAGGGTTAAATTACTTAGATTTAATTGTTTTTCTGACATAATATTATAAAATTAATAGCCTTTAAGATGTAGGAATATATATACTTACAATATTATACAAGTTTTGCGAAAAAAATAGAAATTTTTTATTTTAATCAAATAAATCCGATTTTAATATAAAAAATCAATTATTTAAATTTTTATTAAAAATAAAAAAAATCCAACCCTGGCCAAAGTAATATGCATACATACATACATACATACATACATACATACATTATTATTATTATTATTATTATTATTATTATTATTATTGCAGGTTTGATCCGAGGCAGCAAACATTGGAGATATCAAGACCAGAAGAATCTGTGGGAGTTATTGGTCCCGGTACTGAAGACTGGTATGGCCAAAGTGACTGTAGAGACTGTGGAGGACTGGGGTACCTGTATGGCTACCGCTAGTGCTGACCGGGACCCAAACAGACTGGCACCACTTATGGAACTGTTAATGGAAGACCCACTCAGAGCAGGAGAGGGAGCATTCAACAGCTCTAGGTAAGAAGAGAAGTAGTAGTAGTAATAGTGGTAGCGGTAGTAGTAGTGGTAGTAGTAGTAGTAGTATAGTAGTAGTAGTAGTAGTAGTAGTAGTAGTAGTAGTAGTAGTGGTATTAGTAGTGGTAGTGACATGAATCCAGTACTTCCACCGCTGGAAGATGCCATCAGAGAGAAACTCATCCCAGCGTGGATAAAGTCCCACACCCCAAGTGCTATAGAGAGGGAGTTGCTCGCACTTCCTCCTAGGTTGGAAGGGCTTAGAATCATTAATGCTGTGAGGAGGACGACAACAGAACACCAGAACTCGGTAAAGATAAAAGGATCTCTCACTGACCATATCGTAGCACAAAATTCTGATGGGGAAGTAGACCAGGCCGACATACAACATCAGAAAGACCCATCACGTCAGAGAGGCATAACTCACAGAAAAATGACCTGGCACGACTGATGCAATAACTTTCCCAGAGACTAGTAAGAAAAATACAGATAGCACAAGAATCGGATGCTTCAAATTGGCTGACAACATTACCAATCAAGGAAAAAGGCTTCAACCTCAACAAACAAGAATTATTTTATGCCATTGCACTGAAGTATGGTTGGCCTATGTGAGGGCTGGTCCTTTCCAGAGTAAGGTTTCACATGCTCTATTCAACCTTAGCCATTTCTGTCTGTCTGTCTCTTTTACTGTCCTAGGAATCCTCCTCCCCTTGAAAAAATTTCTTACTCTACGAGACAGAAAGGGGCGAGGGAGAAGTTGTGCAGTGGGCTATGAGAAAAATTGGCGTAGAGGAGTGGCTGGTGCGTATGATAATGAAGATGTACGAGGACTCACGAACGGCAGTGAGGGGGAAAGGTGAACTGAGTGAAGAGTTTACAGTTCGCATCAGAGTTCACCAGGGCTCTGTGTTAAGCCCCCTCCTCTTTGTTATGGTTCTGGAGGCACTATTTGGTGATTTGAGAGTTGGGCTCCCCTGGGAACTGCTACACGCAGATGACCTAGTACTTATCGCAGATAGTGCGCGGGATGCTGAGGCCAAGTTCAGAAGATGGAGAGAGGGCATGGCAAGTAAAGAGTTAGGAGTTAATATATATAATACAAAGGTTTTACACAGTAGATTAGGGCTAGCAAAGGTAGAAAAAGTGGTGCATACCCATGCGCATTATGCAGAAAAGGGGTGGATGCGAATTCAATACAGTGTAGCGTCTGCCGCAGCTGGGTACATCTCGGGAAGAAGCGCTGCACTAGAATAAAGGGACCTCTACCAAGGAAGAAGTCCAAAATTGAAACATTCGTATGCATAGTATACAAAGGTGAGCTTGTATTCAATGACCAGCTCGAGAGTGTTAAATTTGGCAATGAGGCACTGGAGATGGTGGACAAGTTTTGCTACTTGGGAGATACCATATCTGCCGGTGGTGGGGCCGAGCCGCCACTATCGCCAGAATAAGATGCGGCTGCCACTACTCGCCATGAGAAGACTCCCTCTCTCCTTGAAGGGAAAGGTGTACGCTTCATGTGTTAGAAGCGCAATGACATGCTTCAGAAACGTGGCCTGTCAAAGCGGATGATATCAACAGAATGGAATGCAATGAGATGAGAATGGTGAGATGGATGTATGGTGCCAAACTGCACGATAGGATATCAAGTGAAGAGCTAAGGAGAAGGTTCGGTATCAAGAGTATCAGTGATGAGATGCGTACTAGCAGGCTTGCATGGTTTGGACATGTGGAGAGGATGGATGAACAAAGCTGGGTGAAAAGATGCAAGTCCATGAATGTGGAGGGAGCTGCACCAAGGGGCGGACCAAAAAAGACATGGGATCGGACTTTGCAGTCTGATCTTAAATCAAAGAACCTGACAAGTGAGGCAGCTCTTAACAGGGTTGCCTGGAGTACCTCCATTAGGACGTGAGACCGGAACCGCGCTTCGTGTGGAGCACTCGGTCTTTAAATTTGTGTATGTATACAGTATACAGTATGTATATATAATATCTGATGATTGCAACAGCTGAAATATAAACTGTACGGTAATGGATGTAATAGTAGTAGTGGTAGTAGTAGTAGTAGTAGTAGTAGTGTGAGTGCAAACCCCGGAATAGGAAGCAGCTGTACGACTACATAGTCATGTGCATTGATGATTGTTCCAACCTTGTTTAGGGCCCAGAGGGGGATGCACAGGCTGAGTGGTGTAGTAATAGAAAAAATTAGTAGTAGTAGTAGTAGTAGTAGTAGTAGTAGTAGTAGTAGTAGTAGTAGTAGTAGTAGTACTGTACTGTAGTAGTAGTAGACCCCCAAGATGCCCTTTATGGGAAACCTGCGGCATCCAGGTACTGTACTGTAGTCCCGTGAGCTGCATATAGGAAGAGTTGTGACAGTGATATACTTCTCTATCATTATATTAGATAGTTTTATTAATGTATGTATGTATTAGATAAGGGGAGGTGTGGTGGAGTGGTCTTACCACTGGACTGGTAATCCAAAGGTCCCTGGTTCAAATCCCGATGTATCAATGGGAAGATATTTTTGGGATGGAATTTGTGCTGTACCTAGTATCAGTGCATTACCACAAAGCCCACCGAAATGCCAATAAAATACCCTCATTGTTCCCTGATTAAATAGCGCTTTATGAATATTCCCATATTAAGAAATATGCTATAGGGGTGCAATGCCTGGTGAGTTATCTGCTCAACGAAGGGCGGTGCGCTCTTCGGTGCCACTAGCAAGAGTGGCGAACTCCACATAGGTGAACTCTTAACCTACATAGGTAGGTGTAAGAGTGAGGCTCTGAGTGTAGGGGGTGAGACAGTGAAGCACGGGAGTGAGGTGGCTTCAGAGATGGGGTCGCTTCGGGCCATGAGTGAGCACCGTGCCTCATGCGAAGGCAAGATGGCAGGTGCTCGTTGTACTCTACGTGCTTCACATGTCTCACTCCCTAGACTGGAACAAGACCTCACAGGCTTCACTGTTGATTGTACAGCGGTGAATGTTAAGGCTCTCAGCCTATTCCCGAGAGGGAGTAAGTTGGAATATATAAAAAAAAAAAAAAAAAAAATTGGTTTTATGCCTTTAACCTTTATCTCACCATTAACCTATTCATTCCGCCGGAGGTGGCGCTGAAACTAGCTCCATTACTAGAGTCAGAAGTGGCTGGGGAAAGTTTAGAGAACTGTTACCACTCCTGACCGTGAGAGGGCTCCCACCCCACCTTAAAGGGAAGGTGTATACCTCGTGTGTTGGGAGCACGATGACCTATGCCTCGGAGACGTGGCCGGTTAAAGCGGAAGATATCAATAGAATGAAATGTAATGAGAAGAGAATGGTGAGATGGTTGTGTGGGGTTAATCTTAGGGACAGGGTATCGAGCGAGGAATTAAGAAAGCGTGCGTCTGGAGATTAGGAGTGTCAGTGAAGTGATTCGCACGAGCCGACTTGGTTGGTTTAGACATGGGGAGAGAATAGATGATCCGAACTTGGTGAGGAAATGCCGGACTGTGAACGTCGGGGAAGCTGCGTGTAGGGGTGGACCTAGAATGACGTGGGCTCGGGTACTCCGGTCCGATCTCAAAATAAAGAACTTTACAACAGAGGCAGCCCTTGACAGGGTCGCCTGGAAAGCTGCCATTTAGGACGTGAGACTAACCACATTCTCTGTGGACAAAACGGTCTTCAAACTTGAATGTATTATACCCTTTTTTTTTCCAGCTGTCAATGGTAACTTGAATCCTTTAGCATCTGATTTCTCGATTCTTAATGGAAAAATATGATACTGCTACGTCTGTGCGTCATATTATTGCCAAGTGTTCACAATTTGCAACATATTTCACTACAAAATCATGGTAATAGCGTAGTAATCATGATGGAGAGATGGCATTTAAATCATGGTAATAGCGTAGTAATCATGATGGAGAGATGGCATTTAAATCATGGTAATAGCGTAGTAATCATGATGGAGAGATGGCATTTAAATCATGGTAATAGCGTAGTAATCATGATGGAGAGATGGCATTTAAATCATGGTAATAGCGTAGTAATCTGATGGAGAGATGGCATTTAAATCATGGTAATAGCGTAGTAATCATGACGGAGAGATGGCATTTAAATCATGGTAATAGCGCAGTAATCATGACGGAGAGATGGCATTTAAATCATGGTAATAGCGTAGTAATCATGATGGAGAGATGGCATTTAAATCATGGTAATAGCGCAGTAATCATGACGGAGAGATGGCATTTAAATCATGGTAATAGCGTAGTAATCATGATGGAGAGATGGCATTTTACCATCAGCTGAAAAAAACAGTATAGTGCCGTCTTTTTAAGCTTAATCTGGCTACTATTAGATGATTTTCTTCTGTTTAAAAAGGACCTCCATCAATTAACAGGCTTCGAACTATCTCACTTGATCCTTTTACTGCCACAGATCCTTTTTAAGCTCCACAAAATCATCTAAATATAGCTAGAATAATATGAAAAAGACGTCGCTGATACCGAAGGTGTTACTAAAGCTTTAATATAGCTGTAATATAGCCTTAATATAGCTTTAATGTAGCCTTAATATAGCTTTAAAAGGAGATGGTTCTATTTTTGGTAGATTTTGTCATTAATGTATTATTCGTTTAATTTCCTCCCTAGACCTCCATCAAACTTCAAATATCAACTCCAGGATCCCCCTTCAAGATATATTTGTAAATTTTTTGGTAGTAGAATGTCCCGGTCAAAGGCCAAATCCTCCTAAATTACTGGCTCGCTAATCGACACCTAAATGACATGAAAAGTCTTAATATTGACACAGAAATGGGGCAAAAGGTCTTAAAATCGCCAAACTAATGGGCCGAAGGTCTTTAACTCTGAAAACTATTTGGTCTGAAAACTAACCAAATGGGCTAAATATGAGGGAGAAGGGGGACCAGAAAAACAACCCATCTCCCCCTTAACCCTAGTCTAGCGGGGTGTTTTGGGCTCATTTGGGCATATTCAGGCCCTCCTGCATGATAAATCAAGCATCTGCATGAAAAAAAAAATTATTTAGCAAAAATCTAGGCGCTAAAAGCTTCAAAATGAGACCAGAACAAGCTACGTAGCACTCATGGTTCTCTTGCAGTGGTGCCACGAACATGGGAGTTTAGCATATATCGGTATATTTTTCCCAGCAATGCTCACTACTGGCTACACTGCCGGCCTCTCGAGAACACAGGGAACATGAGTTAATGGACGGCGGTAAGCCCTGGGAGTCGGCTGTCTGGCCCGCTGCGCTCCTGGCCATTTGCACTCGATTTTAACCCTTTAAAAGCCTTAATAATGCTCCTAACTTGCTGCAAATTGGTGCACGACTTAAGTCGAGCGCCGCCAATAAGGGGTTAATGTATCTTAAATTTCCACATTGTTGTTCCAGCCGTATGTACACATGGTCAAAAAAGTATCTGCACCCCTACCCTGATAATCTGGTGTGTACAGCTTGGTGGTATAGGTTGTAGATCATAGGTAGTAGGTCTTAGGTAGTATAGGTAGGTAGTAGTATAGATGGATATAGCTACAGGCAGATATGCACCCCTACCCTGATAATCTGGTGTGTACAGCTTGGTAGTATAGGTTGTAGATCATAGGTAGTAGGTCTTAGGTAGTATAGGTAGGTAGTAGTATAGATGGATATAGCTGCAGGTAGATATATGCCAACACTACCGAGCTGTACACACCAGATGATCAGGGTAGGGGTGCAGATACTTTTTTTACCAAGTGTACGTGTTGATGGCAGGTCTGTGGCAGCAATAGTAGAGGGTGTCGAAGTAAGTCACTTTAATATAGCAGTAATATAGCTTTAATCTATCTTTAATATATATATATATATATATATATATATATATATATATATACCGGTATATATATTTATGAAAGGCTTACAAAGAGAATATGTGAGTCAGGTACAAGGGGAGATAGAGGGGCAGGAAGACCCCCATTGAGATGGAGAGACTGTGTAAGAAAGGCTTTGGATGATAGAGGAATGACTATAGATCAGGCAGGGGAAGTGGTGGTGGACAGGAGTGAATGGAGAATGCTTGTGAATACTTGAGTGAACACGTGGTCATTTGGAATAAGGGGTCGGGCGCAAGTTGGACTAGATAATAGTCCATCAGGCGCCTGGCCCGGGGAGACGATTAATATGAAGGGTGCGCCTGGAAGTGTGGTGGGAGGGCTTGTGGCTTTGGCTCCGCTGCATGTCTGCCTGCCGAGATCGGAACCTCTCCGGGTGGTCAGGGGCCGGGGGAGTGCTGGAGCGACCTTGGTAACCCTGGTCTCTGGGTCTTCTCCTGGGTGACCTGGATGTGTGAGAGTTTGTGTTTTTTATCTGTGTTTATTTTTTGTTTTATGTTGTTTTTGTGTTTTCCCTGTTCTTGCTCTGTCTTGAGTCGGCTACACCCAAAATGGGGATTGGGCCTGAGCATATAGATAGATAGATAGATAGATAGATATATATTTATAAATTATTATTTTACTTAAGCGTTGTTTCTACATAGCGATTTTGATTAGTTGTTTTGTCTTTTTACTGTGTTCGTATAAATTTTGGTTTGTTTATTTTGCAAGTTTTACATTATAATCTATATTGTTTCAGCCGCATGTACATGTTGATGGGAGGACTGTGGCAGCAGGAGTGGAGGGTGTCTGAGTTGAGTCACCGGTTGTTGGACTATCTCAGACCATCATTGGCCCATCCTTATAAAAGCATCAGGGACAGGATCGGAAGGTTAGTTATCCCTTTATAGTACCCTTATTTTACCCTTTATATAGCCTATATTTGTTGTGCATGTTTGTGTTGTAGATTTTGTTTGTTAGGTTGTGGCGGGGGATGGCATCAAAGGCTTTACTAATGTCGAGTGTGGCAAGTAGTGATCTATGTGGTGGTCTGGCTGAGTTGATTCCGTCAAAAGCTCTTTGTGTGAGGTAGGTAAGAAGAGTATTTGTGGAGTGTAGTGGCCTGAAGCCATGTTGTGTTGGAGCTAGGGGTAGAGCGTGTGTGGTCAGTTGTATAACGAGGCACTTTGAGACTGGTTAGTTGTATCTGTCCCTCTGACGTCACCAGAGTCCTGCCCCCAACCCCCTTCTGGCTGTTGGCCACACCCACAGGGTTCCCGGACATCTCAACCAGTAGCTCTCAACCAGTGTTAAATCAACCAAGACCAACCAAAACAGTGCCAAAATATAGTATTAACCTAACCTAACCATATTGGTGGAATTGGTACTGGTTGAGATCTACTGGTTGGAATGGTCTACTGGTTGAGTTGTCCGGTCACCCACCCACAGTATTTGGTAGTGTTTGGTATAAGCCAAACAATTTTGGTAGGCTGTATGCTTCTGTATGGTAAAATCACCAAACATTACCATACATAACCAAACATTCACCTCTTTGTACCTTTGAAAAACGTGCTTATAATCTTTAACCCTTTCTCTGCGGGGTGTTTTGGACTATTTAGGGCATATTCAGGCACTCCTGAATGATGAATCAAGCATCTGCATTAAATGAACTGTATTCTGCCAAAAACTAGGTGAAAATAGCTTCAAAATGAGACCAGAACGGGCCTCGTAGGTGGCCTGGTACACCCGCAGCGGTGCCATAGAAACGCGGGAAACCTGCTATTTATTAGCACTCGCTCGCTCGGCTACACTGTTGTGAGAGACCCGCATGAGACACAGTCTACCTCAGTGAGTCTCTCGCTGCTCTGAGGGTCGGAGGTGGTCCCCTCACGCTCCCGCCCACTGACACTCTATTTCTACGGCTTTTACAGGCTTTTAAAGCCTGGAAATTGCTGTAAATTGCCAGGACGTTCCAGAACGTCACCCACAGGGAAAGGGTTAACCCACGATCTACGGGCCCTCGTGCCTTTAAATTTTCGCGGGAATCCTGGATCCGGCTGCATCGGCGAATTCTCAAGATTTTGGCGTACTTATAAATACGCCCAAAAAAAACCTAAGCTAGGTTATATATATTTATATACATCGGCAGTTGTCGTTGTTATCTTGCGATAGTTGAAAACTAGAAATCTAGACCAAGTGGTTCAGTTTTTATGATGAAAATAAGTAGGTCAGTATGACGGATGAAAGCCTAGGAATTAGTGTTTACTCCCGGTTTTCGGCATTTACCGAGACTCGTATCTCTGCAAATAAATGGCCTAATCAAGTTTATATACATAGCAGAGGCAGATATCGGTGTTGTCTTGCGATGGGTGAAGACTAGAATACTGTACATTGAGTGGTTATTGTGTGAGGTGGGAAATAAGTCTGAGAGTTTGCGGGAAATACCGAGCATCGTCCGAATGCGGCGGCACCTTACCGGCAGCCGCGGCTATGGTCTGTATGTAAGTCGTTCAACAATTGATTATGGATTATGTATTATGGATTATGGATTATGTATTATGGATTATGGATTATGGATTATGGATTATGTATTATGGATTATGGATTATGGATTATGTATTATGGATTATGGATTATGGATTATGGATTATGGATTATGTATTATGGATTATGGATTATGTATTATGGATTATGGATTATGGATTATGGATTATGGATTATGGATTATGGATTATGGATTATGGATTATGGATTATGGATTATGGATTATGGATTATGTATTATGGATTATGTATTATGGATTATGGATTATGTAAAAATATTGATTTTATTGTTTATTGATTAGTGATTTATTTGACCATTGTAACCATTCCTAAGTCACTGTCATGTGCTTCCATGCATCGTTTGGGACTCAGGAAAATCAATACAAGCATTTGTTAGGCTTGCTTGCAGGCAGGAGTCAGATGACTGGCTGGCAGTGTGTTCTTGTTGTTGTTGGTTATACGGACCACCCGCCAAGACAACAAAACTTTCTCTAGCGCGGTTTTAAGTTTTTTTTATGCCTTAGACTAGCCCTTAGGCTGTTAAGAGGCCACCCAGGGCCCACAGGGAAAGTGGCTAATACCTTCTAAGAGACCATCTGTGCTACGAGGGTTATGTACGGTCGTGCTAATAAGTCATATCCCAGCAGTCATTACGTTTGGCTTGCTCTGTGCTGTACTAATATCTGTCAGATGATGAATAGGGGTGGGGTGGGTAAGTGTATGAACATGGTTGTATATCTTAATCAAAAAATAGAAAACATGTGTAAATATTGCTGGTACCAAATATTGATCAAAACATAATCGGTGCCAAGACATCACTTATTAGGCCGACTGTATGTATGTATGTATGTATTATTATTGTATTGTATTGTATTATTATTCCAGTGTGTTGTCAGGGATCTTCATGTACGACCTAGTGCTCCCCGGCGGTGTAGTAACATCGTACCCTGGGTGTGTGGAGTTTATAGAGTTCCTACTGCCGCAACTCTCAACACTCATCCAGGATTCCGACACAGGTAGGTCACTCCTCTTATTTATCGTATTATTATTATCTTATTATGGATGGGGAAATACTGGAACAATTACAGTGTTTGGAATATCTAGGAGGAATTTTAACCCCTTCAGCACCATGACGTAATTTTCATCATATTGTGGTTACCATTAGGCACTTTTCTTTAGCTTATAGTCTACCTCTAGTACTGTACTCAGAAGTGGAAATACGACCTCAATATACTGTAGGCCTACCCTCTAAACAATATAGGTCCTTCTTAAACTGCATAAAATCATCTAACTTTAGCCAAAATTAAAGGTAAGAAGGCGTCATGGTGCTGAAGGGGTTAAGCAGGAATGGAGGTATGGAAATGGAGGTAAAACATTGAGTATGTGAAGGAAGGAAAGTTTTCGGAGCAATAGGAAGTATGTGGAAGGTGAGAAATCTGGGAATCAAAGTTAAAAGTGCATGTATCAAGAAATTGTTGTACCAACAGTAATGTATGGGGCCGAGACATGGGCTCTGAAGAAAGAGAGAAGAAAGCTGGATGTGATGGAGATGAGCTGCTTGAGGAGTATGTGTGGAGTTACTTATAGAGACAGATTGAGGAATGAAGAGATACGTAGGAGAGTCGGGCAGCAGGAACATTTATCAGCCAGAGTGGACAGGGTGCTGAGTTGGTATGGACATGTTGAACGAATGGAAGATGAAAGGCTTACAAAGAGAATATGTGAGTCAGATACAAAGGGAGGTAGAGGGGTAGGAAGACCTCCATTGAAACGGAGAAACTGTGTAGGAGCAGCGTTGGAAGGAAGAGGAATGACTATAGATCAGGTATGAGAAGTGTTAATAAATAGGAATGAATGGAAAATGTTAGTGAATAGATGAGTGTAAACTCGGTCGTTTGGGAGAGGGGGTCATGCGCCAGTTGGACTAGATAGTAGTCCGTCAAGCGCCTGGCCCGGGGAGCCGGTGGTAATGAAGGGTACGCCTGGATGCATGGTGGGCGGGCTTGTGGTGGTAGAGCTTCGCTGCATGTCTACCTGCGGAAATCGGAGCCTCTCCGGGAGATCTGGGACCTGGGAATCTTATGGACGACCAAGATATGTGTGATTTTCTGTTTTGTTTTTGTTTTGTGGCGATGTGTTGTCCGTGTTCGGGCTCTGTCTCAAGTCGGCCACCCCCAATAAAAGAAAAGGGGGGGTGGGGTATGTGCCAGAGTATACAGATAGATAACATGTTTTTGAATGCTCTACAGTTTAGTCATTTAGAGAACTGTAGGCTACAAGCAGAATGTCAAATTATAATGTAAAACTTGCAAAACAAACAAACCAAAACAGGAACGACACAATATATAGACAAAACAACTTATCAAAATCACACTGTGGAAATAACATATCAAAATCACTATGTAAAAATAACCCACTGAAGATAAACCAAAACAACATTATGAAACCTATTAACTTGGTGGGTGCCCAACCCCAAAAGGGGTTGAAATAGGGGAGCTATCCCCCCGCCAAAGGTGGCTTTCTAGGGCCTTTCCTAGCTGATGCTGAGAGGATTGGGTTCTAGTCATGTGGTGATGGGCTGGTCTATCAGAGTGAGAACTGAGCGATCTCTGCCATACCCATAGCTTACTCTGACTGTTCCTTTTACTTATATATTTTCTAGATCTCAAGTGACGGCGTCTCTTCCGTGGATTGACCTCCCAATTTACCAAGATTGGAAGCCAAAGCGTCACATTTTTCCTTTGCCCCTCAACTTTCTCTTCATAATTGCTGAGGGGCACAGGGCCCTGGATGGGGCTTTGGTTTCCCGGGCGTTTCCGCACCCTCCTCAGCTCCCTGCCATGGAGTGGCTTCGGTCACCCAGGCTTTATTGTGGTAAGCAGGGAGGGTTCTGTGGGGGCGCTCGGTTATGGTCTTAGCTTTGCTTGGGGCCTTGGGGCTGTTCGGCCAGGCAGCTTAGGGAACAACAACAACAACAACAACAACCTATTAACTTGCTCATGTAGTAATGTACACCCTATGTGGTGGATTGTGTTCTTTTATTTATAAAGCATTATTATTTTGCTTAACCCCTTCTGTACCACGATGTCCTTTTAACTTTATTCCGGCTACTATTAGGCGTTTTTATTCAGTTTATTAACCCTTCCAACCCGGGCTGGCCCTCCAATGGACGGAGGTCGTATCCGGGCGATCTGGCCGAAAAACATCTAGGCCTAGGCTACCGTATCTTTTTTATTTTAACTGCTAGAAATTTCCCACGCATCTATAAACGTAGTGCGGTTTCCAACCTGTAGACTGGCGTGGAGTAGAGACGTCGGTCTGGTTTGTCGACAACCCCGGCACAGACAGAGGGCTGGTACTACAAAACCAAACAGATAACCTCATCATCCTTAATGACATCCATCAACATACCCATATTCCTCACCAAGCCCTCTATAACCCATCATCTCCAGACATCACCTTTTGCTCCCCAGAACTCGCCCCCACAACATCCTGGAGGGTGGTCAGAACCTTAGGCTCTGACCACCTCCCGATCATTATCACCACCAAAACCAGACTCACCCCAGCTAGCCACAAACACACATACACCAATTATAAAAGAGCTAACTGGGAAGCATTCACAAATGAGACAGAACAACACTTCACAACTCTAAACAGTACACCCATCACTAACATCAACAATGCTGTACACATACTCAATAAAACTATCCAAAACGCTGACAAGAAACACATTCCAAGAGGTAACAGAAAAAGACACAACCCCAACTTCACACCAGAAATTCAAAACCTCATCAGACAACACGACACGCTGAAACACTCCCCAGCACCCCACACACAAGACATCACACAACAAATTCAAGCACTCAACACCCAAACTAACAACAAAATACAAGAACAACAAAAACTAAATTGGAATAACTTCCTACAAACACTTGATCACAAAACAAACCCCAAAAAACTCTACAAAACACTAAACAGCATCACACTTTCCAACAGCAACACAACACAATCACATGCTGCAATCACAACAACATACTCTACTCCTTCATGTAAACAACAAGCAAACACTCTCATCAATCACTTCTCACATGTCAGCCACCTAAAACCTCATAAAGACGACTGACGTGTCATCCGACGTAAGAGACAATTCCCCACAGACCCTGACTATACACCCTTCACCAATCACCAGACAAAGCATATCATCAACAATCTCAAGCACTCACCCGCCTGTGGCCTAGACAACATAAGCAACATACACCTCAGACACCTGAGACCACAAGGCATACAAGCACTCACTAACATATCAACTACAGCTATTCACACAACACAATACCAGACATTTGGAAGCATGGTATCATCATCACATTCCCCAAACCCAACAAAGACCCCACCCTACCCTCCTCGCACTGCCCCATCACACTCCTTTGCTCCCCCTCCAAAGTCATGGAACGCCTAGTATTACAACTAATTACACCCGACCTACCCCTAGCTCCAACACAACATGGCTTTAGGCCACTGCACTCCACAAACACTCTTCTCACAGACCTTACACAAAGAGCTTTCGACGGCATCAACTCAGCTAGACCACCACACAGATCACTATTAGCCACACTCGACATTAGTAAAGCCTTCGATGCCATCCCCCGCCACAACCTAACAAACAAAATCTACAACACAAACATGCACAACAACACAAAAAGGTGGCTGGCCAACTTCCTAGCAGGCAGATGTGCACACGTATCTTTTGCCAGTCAGTCATCTAAAATCAGAAACTTTCCAAACGGAGTCCCACCAGGATCTGTCCTATCGCCCGCACTCTTCAATCTGTACATGCACGATATAACTACACCCAATACGCCCCAAATAAACTTAGCCTCCTATGCAGATGACATAACACTCACATGCACACACCATGACCCAAAAAGAGCAACAGATCTCCTTCAACCCTATCTCAACACACTACATGGCTGGTGCACTACAAACAGACTTAATCTAGCCCCAGCCAAATCCACCGCAACCCTGCTTACAAGCTGGACAGGAGAACACGAATACATCCCTCAACTCACCATAAACAACACACCCCTAACACATAGACACACACCCAAAATCCTAGGAGTAACATATGATACTCATATGACATTCAAACAGCACACCACAAACATTAAAAAGAAACTGACACCCAGACTTAACGCCCTCAGGTCACTTGCTCACACAAAATTTGGACACAACAAAGAAACTACCACCACAGTATATAAACAATACATAAGATCAGTGATGGAATACGCAAGCCCAGCCTGGGCTTCTAACCTAGCTGAAACACATCATAGACCTTACAGACTATTCAAAACAAAGCCCTGAAGATCATTACAGGCTGCACAGCTACTGCACCCACAGATCACCTACATCAAGAAACCAAAATCCTCAAAGTCAAAGACCATCTGGACATGAGAGGCACTCAATTCCTGGCAGCATCCTCCATGAACCAAGACCACCCACTAAACTACATGGCAACACACCCACAGACACCAAGAAATATCAAAACAACACCCAGCACACGGTATCACACACAATTATTGTCCTCTCTCCCTCCCTGCCCACCCCGAACCAACTTCCAGAAGCACATCCATACTCATATCTCTCACCGATCCATCCACTCACTCACAGACAACACGTAGCTGCATGCACGACCTCCCGAAATCCATCCTTCCGAATCCTCCCTCCCTCGCGAGGACAGAGTCTACCTGGCCAGGCTGAGATGCGGACACCATCCAGCTCTCCTGAGCTATCAGAAGAGACTGGATGACTCCGTTGTCGACGCCTGCCCGGGATGTAACACAGCACCCCATACCATTAAACACATCATAGAAGACTGCATTTCACACAACCACTTACGCCAACAACACAATCTACACTCAATGAGAGCTCTGTGGGAAAGCCCGATCGTGGCCATGGCCTTCCTCAGGGACTCGGGGCTGTTCGGCCAGGCAGCTTAGGGAACAACAACAACAACAACTGGTTCAGTTGTGATGACAATTTCAGTGGAGCGAATTTTTCCGCGATGTTGACAATATCGGAGCTTTTCAGACACTAATTTCGTCTTACGTCACAACAATAACATTGATCCGACGTCTCCTTCTTGTTTTCGGAGGTGCGGTGACGCAACGATCGGCTTTGTTTACATGCGTCGGACGCACGGCGTTCAGACCAAGCTGAATAGGCTTTCAAGCTTACTGACCAGGAAAGGACACCCGGGTTCCTGCCCAATTGCCGCGGTGTCCTTTCACAATGACACCCGGGCTGGAAGGGTTAAGGGCCTCCAGCAATTAAAAGGCTTCAAACTATCTCACTTAACCCTTTTTACGACCACAAATCCTTCTTAAACTGATCAAAATCGTCTAAATAGGGCCTACAGCTAGAATGAAATTAAAAAGACGTAGCGGTACAGAAGGGGTTAAGCGTTGTTTCCACATAGTGATTTTGATTAGTTGTTTTGTCTTTTTACTGTGTTCGTATAAGTTTTGGTTTGTTTATTTTGCAAGTTTTACATTAAAAATATAATAAAAAACACAAAATAAGAGACTATTTATCCCCCTTGGCCAATGATAGTTCATTAATCTTCATTATTATTATTATTATTATTAGTCTAAGGGGGGAGGGTTGGTTTTCATGGGCCCCCTTCTCCCTCATGTTTAGCTCCATTAGTTTTCAGATTTTAAGACATTTGGCTTATTAGTATGGGGAAATTCCCGGCGCGACCGAAGCCGCTCCAAGGACCCGTGCCCTTTTCTCCCCATTTCTTTGTCAATATTAGGACCTTTCGTGCCATGTACTGTAGGTGTCAATATTAGGACCTTTCGTGCCATGTACTGTAGGTGTCGATATTTTCCTGGCGAGCCTGTAATTTTAGGAGGAACCGGCCTTCGGCCAGAACATTTTTCTGATGAAAAATGTACAAATTTGTTTTTATTATTTTATAATGTAAAACCTGCAATTTTTTTTATAGTAACCTAAAATCTCTCTCTCTCTCTCTACCTCTACCCCCCCCTCTCTCTCTCTCTCACTCTCACTCTCTCTCTCCCTCTCTCTCTCTCTCTCTCTCTCTCTCTCTCTCTCTCTCTCTCTCTCTCTCTCTCTCTCTCTCTCTCTCTCTCTCTCTTTTTCTCTCTGTATTGTATTGTATTGTATTGTGTTGTTTCCGTTTGTGTTTGCAGGTATGTCTCAGGATGGTGACAATGAATCCCTTGGAGCCTCACAAGATGGTGTACTGCCCTCACAAGATGGTGGTGTCATAGCTTCAGGGAGTCAGGTAGTGTTCCCTGCTACTGTTGGGGCCAGCCCTCTTCCCGTCCAAGCTCTGTCTGCCTCACCGTTCACTGGGGCTGCCGGTCTACGCTCTGTGCTCAGTGCCGTCAACAACAACAATGGTGGATCCGAGTTGATAAGTCCGCCGGTGGAAGGGTTAAGCGATTTAGAAGGCCCTAGTCCGCTGTCCGCTCGTGACGGTGAAGCGGATCTCCTACTAGCCGCCAAGATCAAGCTGAAGGACGCCTGTGATATATCCAGCGACCTGTGTGAACCCATGGAAGTCCTCCCGTCCGACTCCATACACTACGACAAGAACAACATCCACCAAAACAACGCCGTCACTTCCACCGATAACGGGTTGATCGGCGGTAACGAGGAGAAGAAGAGCACCATACGTCTGATGAACACTGTCTGTCGCTGGCTGGTCGGACAGACGGGACGATGTTATAATGGTGTTACTCCAGAGATATACAAGTTAGTGTTCTGTCTGTCTGTCTGTCTGTCTGTCTGTCTGTCTGTCTGTCTGTTGATTGGTGGTACAGATTATACCGGGTTCCAAATAAGGAGGCCAAAAGTCTTGACCAATATGGGGGGGTCACCTGCTTTTTTTATCTTTCTCTCCTTTTCTCTCTTTCCCTAGCTTGTATCCATTCGGCCCCATTCAGCCAACTGTTTTAATACGTTTATCCCCATCCAGGTGTCAATTTCTTCCTGGCGAGCGATAGCGAGCCAACATTGTATGGAGAAATCCCGGCGAAGAAATCCTGGCATTTTT
This sequence comes from Paralithodes platypus, assembly GCA_032716605.1. Classification (NCBI taxonomy): domain Eukaryota; kingdom Metazoa; phylum Arthropoda; class Malacostraca; order Decapoda; family Lithodidae; genus Paralithodes; species Paralithodes platypus. Next base: position 223,603 of record CM064542.1, on the reverse strand, counting down.
CTATTGAAAAATTTACAAATTTAGCTTGCTGTAATAAAATATATATATATATATATATATGCTGGCTCGCTACCGCTCGCCAGGAAAATATTGACACCTGGATGGGGGTAAATGTCTTAGAACAGTAGGCTGAGTGGGGCCGAATGGATACAAGCCAAAGAGAGAGGGAGAGAAAGAGAAAAAAACGTGGTGGGCTTCCTTAACCTCTATAACTCACAAACCACTAGAGTAATCCAGCTAATATGTCTACCATTTGGGAAGGGTCATCTAGGAAATGGTCGTCTATAACTTGAGGGGAGGCAGACCGTTTTTCTAGACCCCCTTCTCCCTAATGTTTAGCCCCACTAGTTTTGAGATTATAAGACGTTCGGCCCATTAGTTTGGCGATTATAACACCTTTCGCCCCATTTCGTTGTCAATTTTAAGACCTTTTGTGCCATTTAGGTGTCAATTTTTTCCTGGCAAGCGATAGCGCCTGCAATTTCAAGAGAAACCGGCCTTCGGCCGGGAAATTTACAAATTTATTCTATAAAGTCTAGGGGGTGTTTTTCTAAGCTTGATGGAGGTCTAGGGAGGAAACTTAAAAAAATATATGAATAAATGAATTAATAGACCAAACAAACAGCCAGCCTCCCCCTAAGTGACTATACCCTGTTCCATATGGGTAGGTCCTCAACCATAACCTCTGTAACTCTAAAAGGGTGGGAGCAAATGGGCTGTAAATCTCCACACCTATTCCCTGGCTGACCCTTCCCAAATGATAGGAATAGTAGCTGGATTACTCAAGTATTTACCTCTATAACTCAAAAAGGGCTAGAGCAATTGGGCTATACATTTCCACACCTATGCCCTGGCTGACCCTTCCCAAATAATAGGAATATTTGCTGGATAACTCTAGTTATTTTTGTGAGTCATAGAGGTTTATGGTCAAGAGTTTTAGCCTACTTGTTTGGAACACGGTATAGTTCTCCACAACCACCTACCATGCAATCTACCCCACACAATCTACCCCACACAATCTACCCCACACAATCTACCCGACACAATCTACCCGACACAATCTACCCGACACAATCTACCCCACACAATCTACCCCACACAATCTACCCCACCACACAATCTACCCACACACACCCCACACACAATCTACCCCACACAATCTACCCCACACAATCTACCCCACACAATCTACCAGACACAATCTACCCCACACAATCTACCCCACACAATCTACCCCACACAATCTACCCGACACAATCTACCCGACACAATCTACCACAAGACTCTCAATGGACCACTTGCCAGTTTCGATCTATAAGGAAGTTGGAGTTGTAGACATCGATAATTAACAGAATTATCACTTAAATTGCGGTTGTAGTGTTTATATAAATACATAAAACCCAATTCAACAACTTTTTATCCATTAGAAACCTACATTATTATTGTATTTCTGTTTAATACCGATGTTGTTTACGGCTCCAACTTCCTTATAGCCTGAAACTCGCAAGTGGTCAATTACTCTTCAACAATACACAAATCAACCCTTCATCTTCTCTCAATATGCTTGGGGTTTCTTTTCTTCTGATCTTTCTTGGAAAGATCATATTACCACTCTTGCTAAACCAGCTTCCCCAAAGTTGTGTGTGCTCAACTGTCTCCTTGGGTTCTTCACCCCCGCACAGCTTCTTGCTCTGTACAGGGGCACAGTGCACCCATGTATCGAGTATTGTTAGCATGTGTGGGGAGGTTCCACCCATACCGCACTTCTCGAAAGAGTAGAATCAAAAGCATTTCGCACCATCTTTCAACACACATCCACCCCTATTCTGTCCAAATCTTGAACCCAAGAGTGAACCAATTTTCCCTGATACTATTGATACCTGATACCTCTTCCCTAGATATCCTATCTTGCAGTTTGGCCCCACACATCCATCTCACCATTCTCATCTTGTTACATTCCATTCTGTTAAAAGAGTGACAGAAAGCCAAATTCAAGATATATTAAGAGTCAAACTAAAGTATGTATATATATATATATATATATATATATATATATATATATATATATATATACCGTATATATATTTATATAATAATGTAAAACCTCCAAAATAAACAAACCAAAACTTGGACGAACGCAGTAAAAAGACAAAACAACTTATCAAAATCGCCATGTGGAAACAACGCTTAAGCAAAATAATAATTTATAAATAAAAGAACCCAATCCAGCACATAGATAGGGTGTAATATAATTGTTCTGTGTTCCTCCCTGTAGGTTCCTGCCTCACCTATGTCAACTAGAGAGTGTAGATAATGATCCAGAGGTTCGTAGTAACTGTGTGGCCACTCTAGCAGTTATCAGTCAGGCGCTGGTCCTTCCTCATCGCATCACTCCGCTCCTTGATGCTGTTACACAAGTTGCACAAAGCAGGTCAGTAATAAATTATCTATGTATGTATGTAACTATGTATGTATATATTCAGGCACATACCCCATAGCTGGGAGTGGCCGACTCAAGACAGAGCCCGAACAGGGACAACACAACACATCTAGGTCGCCCAGGGGAAGACTCAGAGACCAAGGATCACTAAGGGCCTTCTGCACTCCCCCGGCCCCAGACCTCCCGGAGAGGTTCTGATCTCAGCAGGCAGAAAAGCAGCGGAGCACACCACAATGCCTGCTAAATAATAATAATAATAATAATAATAATAATAATAATAATAATAATACAATACAATACAATACAGTAATATTACTCATACTTAAGTTACAGAGGTTAGATAAATGTTAAACCCATCCAGCCCCAGCGACGCCTACTATGTACAGTAGACCCTCGTTTATTCGGCATTCAAAACAGCGGCACCCTCAAAACAACGGCACGAATCGGCCAGGCATTAATTAGGTATAAAATGAGAGAAAATGCGGCGAAAATGAATTCAAACCGGCCGCCATGTGCATCGTCGATCGCCGACAGACTCGGCGCCGTCTGCTTACTCTGTTTTTGTTAGAAGACATAGGCCTAGCCTATATATCTCCACAAAGAAATGACCTAACCTAGTTTAGATGTGACGTAACCTATGTTAGATGTATATAAGTCATCAGAACTCACTGTTATCTCTTGTTTGGCTTTGTTTACTTGTGTACCGAACGTTCTGCAACACACAAACACACGCACACGCACCAGCTGACTCCATACAGTGACCACGAGTACAAAGACAACTTTTATTGTTTAGGTAAAAGTGATTTCTGCCTCCTGGTATATATCTAAGCTAGGTTAGACCATATCTTGGTCTGGCTATCTAGTGACTTGGCAACTTGTTGCTAAGGTTATGTTGTTTTGTACCAGTGGGTTGTACCACTGGTACACAAGTAAACAAAGCCACACAAGAGATAACCCACAGCCACTAAGGTTTGTGAGGTGGATCTCTCACAGGTAAATGCCTACACTCAATTATTTTTAACTTGGTGGAAGGTTTAGTCCCTTAGCAGTTAATTTCTTGATTTATTTATCTATCAATTGCCGGACACCTTACTCCCCTTAATGAGGGTGGCCATACACAGAAGGCCCCCAAGTGGACATATCTCCTGTAAAAGGGACAACCTATGCTAGTTTACTGAAGGACTTACAGTATTGACCACTCAACTTAGGACCTGTCCGACCCCGAGGCCCTCTATGTATCTTTTTAGCACTATTTTTCTACAGTGGTGTTCGGCTAGTCCATCCACTAACCTGCTTCACCCTTACGTAAGCAGTACGGATTTGTATCAGGGTTACTCCCCTAGATAGGTTGCTGACCAAGGCTAACGAGTCCCATCCACCCGGGACTCTTGATAATATAAGAAACTGCTACGTGTCTGTATTATATTTCGGCCAAGTTTTTATATTTAACAACATATTTGGATATAAAAAGTTTAGTAATCAACCCATTCAGTACCGGGGGGTGATGTGTGTTTTGTTTTAGTATACTGTAGCTAGATATAATAATATATCTGTGGGAGTTAAGAGGGATATATCAGAGAGTTGGAGGTCTTTTAATGGTTATAGGTCCTTCCTCAACTGAATAAAATAGTTTACTAGTTGCTAGAATATAATAAAAAGGACATCACCATTACTGTAAGGGTTTTATGATGGGGACAAGGAAATTTAGCCGCTTATACACCTACACAAAAACAAACCCCTTTAACCCCTTCCGTACCGACGACGTCTTTTTAACTATATTTTGGCTACTATTAGACGGTTGTATTCAATTAAAAAAGGGCCTCAAACTACCTCACTTAACCCTTTGTACTACCACAGATCCTTCTTAAACTGCACAAAATCGTCTAAATATAGCCAGAATAAAATACAAAAGACGTTGCCGGTACAGAAGAGGTTAACCATACCCCTGTCACTACTACTGTCTTCTGTGTTGTGTACAGTTGGTGGCGTGCGCGGGGTGCCGTGCTGTGTCTGCTGCAGGTAGCCGTCTTCACCAACATGTTCACCGTCCTAGCGTGCCCCGGAGCGTCCCTCCGTGTCACCAGCCTTGTGGTGGACTTGCTAGGAGACCCCCGGCTAGAAGTTCAACAGATGGCCTCAACGGTTCTCAGCGGACTTATTCACTGCAACTTTATCCATGCTGAAGATAAACTATTAGTGAGTGGTAGTAATGGTAGTAGTAGTAGTGGGTGTTCTAGTGAGGAGCCTCCCTCCCCATTCCTTTGCTCTCTTGTTATTACAGTATTCCATGTTCAGATTTGGCCATCTTAGTTACTGTTTATTTTTATCATACTATTGTATTATTTTACTGATCCCTTTAGATTTAGGTGTTGATAAATATTTCTGTGAGCTCTTTAACCTCTAAAATACATGTATTGGTATGGAAAGGGATATCCCCTTTGTGGCAGATTGACAATTTTTATAGGAATTAGAGAATTGCATGAAAATACCATCAACGTCTTTGAAATGGAATTCTGTATTCTGAATTCTTTGACTATGTCAAACTAGTCTCAAATGGCTCGTCAGGACAAGGGAAACAATAAATGTTCAGACAATGTTTATAGAAAGTTGACCATTTGACTTGTACTGGTTCCTGTAGTTCAACAAACTAGTGGCAATTGGCAACAATTCTTACCAATTTGTAGCATGATAATAAACTACAGGGACCAGTACAAGTCAAACGGTCAACATTAGCCAAACATTATCTGAATATAAGTTGTTTCCCTTGTTCAGACGAGTCATTTGAGACTAGTTTGACATCTCTACCACAGTATACAGTTTGGGGTAAATATCTGTGTTTCAGTACTCTTATGGAGATTAATTGAAAAGGGGCTGCCAAAGCCAACATAGGCCAAACCTGTGATGGCCCTATAGCTAATTTTGATTATACTGCGTTTATTATTGTGTGTGCCAATTTTGACACTTGTATCAAGAAACCCACAATTCTTCTACCAATCTGCTGCACTATAACAGGGAACAGGAGCAAAACAAGGGGTCCAAAAATCTTATACAGTATTATTGTGAAAAATCTGGGAATGAAAGCTAAAAGTGCAATGTATCAAGGGACAGTTGTACCAACAGTGATGTATGGGACTGAGACATGGGCTCTGATGGCACAAGATAGAAGAAAGCTGGATGTGATGGAGATGAACTGCTTGAGGAGTATACAGTATGTAGAGTGACTCGTAGAGATAGATTGAGGAATGAAGAGATACGTAGGAGAGTGGGACAGCAGGAACCCTTGTCAGCCAGAGTGGACAGAAGGGTGCTGTGCTGGTATGGACATGTTAAGTGAATGGAAGATGAAAGTCTTACCAAGAGAGGGTATGAGTCAGACACAAGGGGAGGTAGAGGGAGAGGAAGACCTCCATTGAGATGGAGAGCTTGTGTAGTACAAGCGTTGGAAGATGGAGAGATGACTGTAGAACAGGCAAGAGAAGTGGTATAAATATGAATGAATGGAGAATGCTTGTGAATAGAAGAGTGATAATGCGGTTGTTGGGAGAAGGGATCGGACGCCAGTTGGACTAGATAATAATCCGTCAGGCGCCTGGCCCAGGGAGTCAGTGTATATGAAGGGTCATGCTTGGTAGTAAGGTGGGTGGGCATTGTGGTGGTAAAGCTCTGTTGTGTGTCTGCCTGCTGAGACCAAACCTCTCCAGGAGGTCTGGGACCTGGCTGTCTCAGCTGGGGACCCCAAAAATGTGCCTGGGTCTGTGGGTATTCTTTTGGGCGACCTAGATATGGGTGAATTTTTTATTTTGTTTTATGTGTTGTGTTATCCCTGTTTGGGCTCTGTCTCGAGTCGGTCACCCCCAGCTGTGGGATATGTGCCTGAGTATATACATACAATATTGTTTTTTTATATTCTAGGGAGAGTTTACGAGTAAGTTGGAGCGTCGTCGTGTGAAGCGAGGACGCGGCGCCAAGACTGCCACCACCACAACACCTGCAGAAGTAACCGAGAGACACGCGGCTGTACTAGGGTTGTGTGCTTATGTTAGCGCATTCCCTTATGATGTACCGGATATGCTACCACAGGTCCTTCTTACTCTGAGTCAACACCTCAACGACCCACATCCTATACCGGTAAGTACTGTACATACATTAACCCTTGGGATCCGGGGGGGGCCTCATATGAAGTTTGGTATTTTCAAACTTCATAATTCAGTAGCTACTGATTGAGACCACCTAGAGCAGTCAATTTTTTTGCAAATTGTAGAACGTTTTCTTGTATGTAGACTACCGTTGAGATGACATCGCTACGTTGCGTGGTTGCCGAGTTCTGATGATTATATCGGCGACTTTTTAGCCGCGCATTTTGCCTCATATGAGGCCTCCCGGATTCCAAGGGTTAAAGGCTATGATCTACACGTGAGTCGGTCAATCTTTTTACCTTACAGTGGCGTTCCAGGCAGCTCCGTCTTTGGTGTCCCTCTTATTCAGTCCTTTGGCAGTGAGATCAGTTTGTACCACCTGATCCCACATCTTTCTTGGTCTACATCTCCTTACGACTCCCTCCATTTTCATAGACCAAATAAGACAACCATTTGAAGAAAAGCACTTTATGGATATACTGTAGTTCCCTTATGATGTACGGTACCAGATATGTTACCACAGGTCCTTCTTAATCTGAGTCAACACCTTAACGACCCACATCCTATACTGGTAAGCCTGAACATTATGATACATTTTGGCAGTTTATTCTGGCTACCATTCGATGATTTTATGCAATTTAGGAAGGATCTGTGGGAATTATAGGGGTAAAAACAATCTCATTTAACCATATTACACACATCATAAAGACCTTACAGACTATTCAAATTAAAACCCTAAACATCATAACAGGCTGCACAGCTACTTCACCTACAGATCACCTACATCAAGAAACCAAAGTCCTCAAAGTCAAAGACCATCTGGACATGAGAGGCACTCAATTCCTGGCAGCAGCCTCCACGAACCAACACCACCCACTACACTACATGGCAACACATCCACAGACACCAAGAAATATCAAAACAACACCCAGCACACGGTATCACACACAAATACTGTCTTCTCTCCCTCCCTGCCCACCCCAAACCAACTTCCAGAAGCACATCCATACCCATATCTCTCACCGTTCCATCCACTCACTCATAAACAACACGCAGCTGCAAGCACGACCTCCCGAAATCCATCCATCTGAATCCTCCCCTCCTCGCGAGGACAGAGTCCACCTGGCCAGGCTGAGATGCGGACACCATCCAGCCCTTCTGAGCTATCAGAAGAGACTGGATGACTCCGTCGTCGACTCCTGCCCGGGATGTAACACAGCACCCCATACTATTAAACACGTCATAGAAGACTGCATTTCACACAACCACTTACGCCAACAACACAATCTGGTCAGCGGGGAGGGTTCTGTGGGGGCACTCGGTTATGGCCTTGGAATTGCTCGGGGCCTTGGGGCTGTTTGGCCAGGCAGCTTAGGGAACAACAACAGCAACAACCATATGACTTCCATATATTCTTCCTAATATGAATACAATTGTCTAATAATAGCCAGAAAACTGATAAGAAATGCGTAATTGTATCTTCCAAGAGTGAACACCATTTGAGGAGGAGCACTTTATTAGGGTGAGGGCTGGTCCTATCCAGAGTGATGTTTGGCATCCTCTACCCAACTTTAGCCATTTCTGTCTGTCTTTTTTTCCTGTACTACTTTTCCTTCTTGGTGCTGTCGATATCTCCCGATTGGTTGGCTCTGCAAGGTTATTAAGTGATTAAAGTTTATTGCCATTATAATACATACATACAAGTTATAAACCACAATTATAATACTATTATGGCCTAGTCTGCTGAGCCACAAGGCTCCTAAGTAGACAGGAATATATCTAGCATATTTAATGCAGAAACACACACATTACATAAATGTATAATATTATGTATTTATATGAATAGCAAATAAATGGAAATTTGAATAATATTCATGGAAAATTATTATATATGTGGACAGTGAGGCCATTGGTCCGGGGGTGCAGCCCATGGCCCATGGCTTGATGATACCCTCCCCTGCTGCCCTCTCGGAGACAGATCTCATAATTTTTCCCCTTGCCCCTCAACTCTCTCTTCATAACTGTTAAGGGGCACAGGGTCTTGGGTGGGGCTTTGGTGTCCCGGGAGTTTCCGCACTCTCTTCAGCCCCTCGCCTGGGAGCGCCTTTAGTCACCTGGGCATATTTAGTGGTAAAGCTGGGACGGTTCTGTGGGGGCGCTCGGTTATGACCTTGGCGTTGCTCAGGACCTTTGGGCTGTTCGGCCAGACAGCCTGGGGAACAACAACAACAACGGTATTTATCATTTTCCCAGGCGACCATCAAGAAGAAATATTATCATTATTAGTATTACAGTATTTGTATTATTAGTATTAGTGTTCTTGCTGTTGACCATGTTTATAAGTTTCCAAGGTTACCATCAAGAAATATTATTATTATTATTCCTGTGGACAAAACGGTTTTTAAGCCTGTATGTATGTATGTATGTATGTATGTATGTATGTATGTATAATATTCTTCATTTTATTATTATTTTTTGTTATCAACCCTATATAATTTTCCCAGGCTACCATCAAGAAGACCCTCAGTAACTTCCGCCGGACCCACCACGACAATTGGCGTGACCACAAGCAGAAGTTCACCGAGGACCAGCTCTCCGTCCTCACCGACCTCCTCCTCTCTCCCTCATACTATGCCTAAATAACAATCCAAACTATACTGTGGTCAATATACAGTAGGTGGGCCAATAATCCTGAGCCCTAGCCTCTGTACAGGGGGTCAAACCAGAGACATTGTGTTTGATGACTTGAATGATTATGTGAAAGAATACAAGACAATTAACCCCTTGAAGCTCTGACGCGTTTTAGTAGTACATTCTGGCTATCATTAGACGATTTCATGCAGCTTAGGAAGGATCTGTGAGAATTAAAAGGGTAAAGACTAACTCAATCAACCCTCTGACTCCCATACAACCTTCCGTATCTGAAGAAAGTCGCCTAATAATAGCCAGAAAATGGAAAAGAAGTGTGTTGTCCATCCTCAGAGGGTTAACGTGAAATAGCATTGTTTTGGTTTTTTATAACTTCCAAGAACATAATTTGAACTACCGGTATATAACATAAATTTTATCTTTAATTATACAACAATATACAGTAGACTAAAAATAATTGACTTGCCTTCCGTTTAACACCATGAACCAGAGCCATTTTGTTTGACGACTGGAATGATTGTGAGAAGGAATACAGGACATTAACATAAAGTAGCATTGTTTTGGTCATTTATCACTTCCAAAGACAATATGAGAAAGAATACATACAATTAAAATTAAATAGCATTGTGTTTGTTCATTTTATCACTTTGAAAGACAATATGAGAAGGAATACTTAACATTAATATAAAATAACCTTGTTTTTGTAATACTGTATATCACTTTCAAAGACAATTATTATGTTCCTTCCAACAACCAACTCTACTCCTAAAATCGGGGCCTTGGGTGGGGCTTTGGTTTCCCGAGCGTTTCCGCACCCTCCTCAGCTCCCTGCCTTGGAGTGGCTTCGGTCACCCGGGCTTTGTTAGCAGGGAGGATTTTGTGGGGGCGCTCGTTTATGACCTTGGCCTTGCTCGAGACCTTGGGGCTGTTCGGCCAGACAGCCTGGGGAACAACAACAACAACAACTCCTAAAATCGATTAATGAAATTTACAAACACATGTTATGAGAAGGAATACAGAACATTAATATAAAATAGCATTGTTTTTGGTAATTTTATAACTTTCAAAGACAATATGAGAAGGACTACAGAAAATTAACAAAATAGCCTTGTTTTGGTCATTTTATCACTTCCAGACACAGTGTGAACTATTAACCCGTTGAGTACCAGCGACGTGTGTTATATTTTATGCTGGCTATATTTAGACGATATTAGGCAGCTTAGGAAGGATCTGGGGTAGTTCATAGGGTTGGTTGAGATAGTTTGAAGTCTTATTATTGCTAGAGGTTCTTCCTAAGCTTAATGCAATCGTCTAATTTCTTACAGTTTCTTACAGTAGATCCTCTGGAAAAAGGCAAACTATGCCTGTGTATCCAGCTCAGTACCAGTACTTGCACTGCTGCGGTCGTTCACTGTGTTGGCGGCGGCGGCAGCAAGCGCAACATTTTTACTATGGAAACAAATTGACTTGCTCATGTAGTTGTGTACACCCTATGTGGTGGATTGTGTTCTTTTATTTCAAAATTTTATTTTATTAAGCATTGTTTCCACATAGCGATTTTGATTAGTTCTTTTGCATTTGTCGTGTATCGTCCCAGGTTTAGTTTGTTTATTTTGCAAGTTTTACATTATAAATTCTGTATTTTTGCTTTGTAATAAAACTTCAAATCTTGTCTTCCCCATGCTTTATCAAGATTACTTTCAAACTTCCTTACTGATTCGGAATGGACTACATACTGGGGCAGTGCATTCCACTCATTTACCACTCTTATCACAAAAGTAGCCAGAAATTTTTTAAATTATGTCACTGGTACTGGACGGGTTAACCACAATATATTCTTTGCACATGTATACAGTAAGAAAGGACTCGGCTTGCGTTTGACACCCTACTTCTGTAAAGCCCTTTTTCGAGCAATTTTTACGGGCAATTATGGTCTGGAAGCTTAAAAAATGACACTTTATCAGAATTCAGCCGCCTAACATACTCTACCTCCAGTCTAGTTGCTGATACCAGTGCAAAAAAGTTCCGAAATAATACAAGAAAAAACTTCCTCATGGAAAATTGACGGAAAAGGCGCTCGTGTGACAGCGGCTTTACTAAACAACAACTATACCCTGTTCCAAGTAAGTAGCCCGGAAATCCTGAACCCTAACCGCCTAACCTCGGTAACTCAAAAAAGGGCTGGAGCAAATGGGCTGTCAATTTCCACACCTATGCCCTGGCTGATGTTTCCTAAATGGCAGAAATGTTAGCTGGATTACTCTGGTGGTTTGTGAGTTATAGAGGAGAGTGTTCAAGAGTTTTGGCCCAGGTATTTTGAACAGGGTATAGAGTATTCCAGGTAATATTTAGGTTAAACATCTTGCCCACTCTTTGTATTTACTCACGCCCGTGCCCCACTTTTCCTACTATTTTTGTATTTTTTATTTTATTATTATTATTATTATTATTATTATTATTATTATTATTATTATTATTATTGTGTTCTTTTATTTAATAATTGTCATTTTAGTAAGCGTTGTTTCCACAGCGATTTTGATAATTTAATTTGACTTTATATTGTCCTTGTCCCAATTTTGGTTTGTTTAGTTTGCAAGTTTTACATTTTAATTTTATTATATATATATTTTGTTTCATTAACCCTTTCTTTACCAGTGATGTGTTTTATACTTTGGTCTGGCTACTATTAGACGATTGTGTTCAGTTTAAAAAGGGCCCCCAGCAATGATCAGGATTTGAACTAACTCCCTTAATCCATTTTGCTACCACAGATCATTTTTAAACTGCACAAAATCGTCTAAATATAGCTAGAATAAATATGAGAAGACGTCGCCGGTACAGAAGGGGTTAACGTGTAAACCAAAACCAAAACCTGGCCTACGTTCTGTGAATGGACTATAGCTGAACCCTTTGAAGATCATCACACATTCTCACAGCTTATTCTGGCTAGCATTAGACAATTTTATACAGTTTAGGAAGGATGTGTGGGCATGGTAAGAGCATACACACATGTTGACAAGTTTATTCTGGCTATCATTAGATGATTTTATTCAATTTAGGAAGGATCTGTGGGATTTTTTTTTTTTTTTGTTTTTTTTTTTTGTTTTTTTTTTTTTTTAAATACTGTACTGTTTATACTCCGGCACATACCCCATTGCTGGGGGTGGCCGACTTGAGACAGAGCCCAAACAGAAACCTTTAAAGTTCCAATTCTTAGGGTCCTGGACCACTTTCGCATTCCCTCGACCCTTTATCTGTCTCGTTGAGCAGGATAATTTTATTAGAATTATAATGTAAAACTTGAAACATAAACAAACCAAAACAGGAACGGCGCAATATTGAGACAAAAGAACTTATTAACCCTTTCAAGCTCCAATACGCGTTCCTGTTCTGTTTCTGGCTACTATTAGACAATTTTATTTAGATTAGTAATGGTACATGGAAGTCAAAGGGTTGATTGAGATAGTATTTACCCTTTTAATACCCACAGATACTTCCTAAGCTGCATACAATCGTCTAATGATAGCCAAAATAAACTGCTATAACGCATCAGAGCTTCAAAGGGTTAAAATCACTCTGTGGAAATAAATGAACACAAAACAGGGTAAAGACTATCTCAATTCTCCCTACCAACAATAATTGAACACAAAACAGGGTAAAGACTATCTCAATTCTCCCTACCAACAATAATTGAACACAAAACAGGGTAAAGACTATCTCAATTCTCCCTACCAACAATAATTGAACACAAAACAGGGTAAAGACTATCTCAATTCTCCCTACCAACAATTCCTTTGAGACCTCTGGTGGACGCTTCTGAACTAGCGCCAGAGCTACGACTGTAGACATCACTATACCAAACACCTAGGATATGCACAGTTTATTTCTATTTTTGTGTGGTTCTACAAGTTTTTATTATACAGTATACAACTACACTAAGTGCTTATATAGTATAGTAATAAAGGGAAAGTCCATATGCAGCTGATAATGACTACAAACATAATTATAAGCTGATTAATTATCACAACAAAATTGGTGCGAAAATACCTGCTGACTTTGTATTGTAAATAATACGTTATTTATGAATATGGGTGATTATAAAATATATAAAACAAACAGTATGCATAGACCAAAGTATGTGTCAGCTACAGAAATGTCGATTAACTCCATATATTTTAGAACTGTTAAAGAAGAGGGAGGGTGAATAGCTCCGCGATGTCGCCCATTTCCCACAATGCATCGCGGTAAACCGTGCGTTCAGCGCCTCTATCGGCCACTGTAGGCATTTATTGGTAGGGAGAATTGACCACTTGCGAGTTTCAGGCTATAAGGAAGTTGGAGCTGTAGACATCGATATTTAGCAGAATTACGAGCTAAAATACGGTCGTAGTACATTCATAAATACATAAAACCCAATTCAACATACCCTTTATCCATCAGAAACTTTCATTATTATTGTATTTGTGTTAAATATCGATGTTTACGGCTCCAACTTCCTTTTAGCCTGAAACTCCCAAGTGGTCAATTGACCACTTGCGAGTTTCGTTCTATAAGGAAGTTGGAGCCGTAGACAACGATATTTAACAGAATTTACAGCTAAAATACGGTCGTAGTACATATATAAATACATAAATCCCAATTCAACATACCATTTATCCATCAGAAACTTACATTATTATTGCATTTCCGTTTAATATCGTTGTCTACAGCGCCAACTTCCTTATAGCCTGAAACTGGCAAGTAGTCTATTAACCCTCTGACTTCCATATGAGGCTCGCAGTACAACAACGGACGAAGATACCAAATACTAAAAGTGTCGGAAAACATCGTCAAAGGTTGAGAACTTTTAATAACGATGACTATTTTGTTATTAGGTCTACAAAGTTAAAATTTACACCAGTTTTTATTTATTAATTTATTTATTTATTTTTTGTTTTGCTAGACGCCGTAATTCCCGTGAAGGGGTGGCCATGAACATTAGGCGTTTGTGACAAATCGCTAGGTCAAGTTGCCCGGGCTTGACATCTACCAATAACATTTTGACAGAGCGGGTTTGACCTCCCGACCCTTTGATCAGCAGCTGACACTTTACTGACTATGTCACGGCTCCTGACTAGTATTTTTTAGTTTCCTCGCAAGACCTTCATCAAGCATAAAACAATACTCCCTAGACCCTCATTCTAGATAAATTTGTACTTTTGTTTACAAAAATGTCCTTCTGGTTTCTCTTAAATTACAGGCTCGTTATTGGTCGCCAGGAAAAAATGTACACCTAAATGGCATGAAAGGTCTTGATATTGATATAGAAATGGGACGAAAGGTTTTAAAATCGCCAAACTAATGGGGCGAAGGTCTTGAAATCTGAAAACTAATGGGGCTAAACACGCGGAAGAAGGGGGACCATAAAACTCCCCATCTCCCCTACAGACCAGACTAGAGACCTTGTACAGTCGGCCAAATAAGTGATGTCGCGGCACCAAGTATATTTTGATCAATAATTGGTATCAGCACTGTCTAAGCATTAATTCATCATTTCGAGGGAGATATACAAACATGTTCTTATCTTTACACTCCCTATTCAACATCTGACAGACATAAATTAAAATATAAAACTTGCAAACTAAACAAACCAAAATTGGGACAAGGACAATATAAAGTCAAATTAAATACAGCACACAGTGAGCAAAACGTAATGACAGCGGAGACACGACTTATTTGGCAAACGTTCTAAGAGAGACCGGACACCTTCATCTGTGGCGGCCATTTTGGTGACTCGAGCATCAACGAACTTTATTTACTTTATTTTTGATCATGTGGAATGTATGCCTCAAGACCAAACTCTCTCTCCTGTACAATCGCGCTAATAAGTCATGTCTCGGCACCAAGTACGTTTTGATCAATAATGGGTATCGGCAATATCTAAGCTTCATTTCTTCATATCGAGTGAAATATACAAACATGATCCTACACTTACCCACCCTATTCAACATCTGACAGACAGCACAGAGCGAGCCAAAGGTAATGACAGCTGGGACATGACTTATTAGCGCCACCGTACCAGTATTCCCAAATGTTTATTATGGGTTTATTGAGGGTATATCACCAAAGACCAAACTATATATCCTGTAGGCTACCAGTTTTGAAGATATTATTTTTGTTTTAAGGAGATAATTAATCCCTTCTGTACCTGCACCGCTCTGTTAACTTCATTCTGGCTACTGTTAGACGATTTTATTCAGTTTAAAACTGGCCTCCATCAATATAAACAGGCTTCGTACTATCTCACTTAGCCCTTTTTACTACCACAAATCCTTCTGAAACTGCACATAATCGTCTAATGAGGAAGTAAGAATGAGGTGTGGTGTGGAGGTAGATGTGCTGGAAAGTATGAAAAGGAACAACTTGAGATGGTTCGGCCATATGGAAAGCGAGAGAATGACTAAGAGGGTGTACGAGAGCGAGGTGGAGGGACACAGAGGGAGAAGTAGACCGAAAGAGAGGTGGAAGGATGGAGTGATGAAGTATATGAACGAAGGCGGTGCTGGTTGGGGGGAGGGGCGTCGACTGACCGGGGACAGAGGTGCATGGGGGCGGTTCGTTCGTGGCCACCCCTTCGGGGATCACGGCGTCAGGCAATAGATAGATAGATAGAATAATGATATAAGACGTCGCCGGTACAGAAGGAGTTAATAGTTGATAGAAAATGTTTGCATTATTGAGAGAAAGGTTTTGTTTGTACCGCTGTTGATCATTATTATAATATGTGGTCTATCAAGTAAAGATATTCATAATTTGAGGTTTGTCTTTGATTTCAACCCTTAACCAAGGTTTGTCTTTGATTTCAACCCTTAACCCTTCCTGCCCGGGTATCATTTTAAAATGACACCACGGCTGAGGGGCCGGAGCCCGGGTGTAATTTAAAAATCCGTATGCTTGAAAGCGTGCTTTGAATTCCGCGCGGTGAAAATTTCATTTGCAGGGGCGATCACAGCGCCACCAAGCCTCAACTACTACCGTTATCAGTCCGTACGTGCCCACCATAGCGAGATATAGCGAAAAACAATCTTCCAACGCGTCCGATTCCCTGCAGCCTCCTGCACGCCCCACTGCTACCCTGCTAGCTACGTCGACGCCTGTTGCAAGCGAGAAAGAGCCTGAACGTAAGAAAGTGAAACGTTTATTGAGTGATAGTGCTATTGAGAGAGAACTTTTGTCCATTTTGATCGAAGAAAGCAGTGGCGAAAGCTTGATAGACAAAGAAATATTCATTAGTGAGAGTGAAGATGATGAGTTTGTGGGCTTTGAGGGTGATGATAATGTTGATTTGTTTGAGGGAGCAGACAGTAGTGAGTCCCCTGATATAGAAGTGGTGAAGGAAGGTGAAATTGAACTTCCTAGTGTGCTTGAGGCTAGGCCTACCCCATCGCCATCTTTGCTTGGTCAGCCTAGGCCTACCCCGGGAATTTCCCCCTTGCCTGCTTGTACGCCCTTGAAAGTGGGCAAATACTTCTACAAGAAGACTAGTGAAAAGTGCGGCCAAAAAAGCACGCAGGACGGCAGAGGAAGCAAGGGAAGGCAAAAGTGATAGTGACAATGACGCCGACCCTGCTCTAGCGACCACCCGCATTCCTTTGTCCCGACGCCTTGACCCGGGACGCCGCGCGGGTCACCTACAGCCCTCGACTTCATCTCTCCCTCACGATGAGCAAAGGGCCTCTTCAAGTGGTACTAGTGGTGCGGCATGGTAGCAAGGGAAACAGTAAGGGTTTGAAAGATAAGAATGGGAGAATGCTAGCCGAGAAGCAAGAGAGAGTCGAAAGATGGGTGGAGTACTTCAACGAGTTGCTAAATGTAAGGAATGAAGCGCCAGCAAACATAGTTCGATGGGGTATGGGAGAGAGTAGAAGAGAAGTAGTGGAGGAGGAGGTGGGGATCAGGAGGTCAGAAGTGTGGGAAGCCATGAAAAGAGTGAAGTTGGGGAAAGCACCAGGAACAGATGGAGTGTGTGGGGAAATGTTGAGGTATGGTGGTGAGATAGTGATAGAATGGGTATGGAAAATGTGCAAACTAGCATGGGAGAAGGGGAGTGCACCTGATGACTGGAAGACTGGCATAATAGTCCCCCTATATAAGGGCAAAGGGGAAAGAGGAGTGTGTGGTGACCACCGAGGAATAAGTCTTCTAAGCGTAGTAGGGAAGGTGTACAGTAGGGTAGTGATTGAGAGAGTGAGAGTGAGAATGAAGAAATGGATAGGCGACGAGCAGGGAAGTTTTAGGAAGGGAAGAGGATGTGTAGATCAGACTTTTACCCTGAATTGTATTGTGGAGAAATATCTGGAGAAGAAACAAAAGGTGTATGTTGCCTTTATGGACTTGGAGAAGGCCTATGACAGAAGGTATGTGGAAAGTACAGTACTTAGAATATACGGAGTAGATGGCAAGTTGCTGAAAGCAGTGAAGAGCATGTATGAGGGTGCAAAGGCGGCAGTACGTGTGGAGAATGAGCAGAGCGAGTTCTTTGACCTGAATGTTGGGTTGAAACAGGGTTGTGTGATGTCCCCGTGGTTGTTTACTGTATATATGGATGGAGTCATGAAAGAAATACTAGGAAGAGCAGTGGATGTTGGTGTATCGCTGAAAAGGGAGGGAATTGAGTGGAAGCTGCCTATACTGTACTGCTGTTTGCGGATGATACAGTTCTGATGAGCGATAATGAATGGGAGTTGCAGGGTCTGGTAAATGAGTTTGGAACAGTGTGCGAAAAACGGAATTTGAAGGTAAATGCGGGGAAGAGCAAGGTTATGGTCTTCGAAAGGGGTGAAGTCACAGAGTGTGAGGTGAAGTTGAACGGTCAGGCTATGGAGATTGCCAACTCTTTTAAGTATCTGGGCAGTGTGTTGAGTAAAGATGGGACTGGATGAGGAGGTGCGGGAGAGGGTGCAACAGGGGAAGAGGGTTGTAGGAACGCTGAAAGCAGTAACAAGAAATAGGGTGGTCAGTATGGAAGTGAAGAAGTCCTTGCATGACAGTGTGGTAATCCCGACACTGACTTACGGAAGTGAAGCATGGACGTTTGAGAAGAGACTCGGACCAAGAGTGAGAGGGGTGGAAATGAGTTACTTGAGAAGTGCCTGCGGAGTTACATGGAGGGATAGACAGACGAAGGAGGTGTGGTGTGGAGATAGATGTGATGGAAAGTGTGAAAAGGAAGACCTTGACATGGTTCGGCCATATGGAACGTATGGGAAGCGAGAAAATTACTAAGAAGGTGTACAAGAGCGAGGTGGAAGGACACAGAGGGAGAGGTAGACCGAAAGAGAGGTGGAAGGATGGAGTGAGAAAGTATATGGATGAAGGCGATGCTGGTTGGGAGGAGGGGCGTCGACTGACTGGGGACAGGTGCATGGGGGCGGTTCGTTCGTGGCCACCCCTTCGGGGATCACGGCGTTAGGCAATAGATAGATAGATAGATGATTGACCTTAAAAAGATTAAAATTATGTAACAATTTACTTGCCTCAAAACCTCGGTCTACTAAGAGTCGGCCTTCGGCCTGGACATTTTTCTACTGAAAAATGTACAAATTAATCTAGAGGGGTGATCTAATGGATGTTTTTTAAAGTTTGATGGAGGTCTAGGGAGGAAACTAAATGAATAATAAATATATGAAATAATCGACCGAAAAGTATACCCTACCCCCTTAAGGGGAGGTTTCTAGTTTGTTTCCTACTCTTCCAGCAATCTTAAAATTTCACCCCCTTGACCCCCTCTCAAGATAAATTTGTACATTTTTCGGTAGAAAAATGTCCCGGCCGAAGGCCGATTACTCTTAAATTACAGGCTCGCTATCGCTCGCCAGGAAAACATCGACACCCAAATTGCATGAAAGGTCTTAAAATTGACAGAAATGGGGCGAAAGTTCATAATTATGGTGCGAATGTCTTAAAATATCAAAAGCAATGGGGCTAAACATGAGGGAGAAAGGGGTCCAGAAAAAAATCCCTCAAGTAGATATCTCCCCTTAAACCCACAATCTGTACAGAGCAGAGACCCTTCCTCAACTTGTAAAATATTCTGATGGTAGCCAGGATAGAATTACAACGAGCCCATCGCAGTCAAAAGGGTTAAGGGGGCCCACCTCGTTTGTTTCTCTCTCTCGCTCTCTCTGTCTCTGGGTTGTATCCATTCGGCCCCATTCAGCCTACTGTTTTAAGACGTTTATCCCCATCCATGAATACACAAATTCCTGGCGAGCGGTAGCGAGCCAGCATATTTAATATGTTTTTGACAGCAGGCTAAATTTGTACATTTTTTCGATAGAAAAAGTTGTCCGGCGAAGCCGGATTTCTCCATACAATGCTGGCTCTCGCTATCGCTCGCCAGGAAGAAATCAACACCTGGATGGGGATTAACGTCTTAAAACAGTAGGCTGAATGGGGCCGAATGGATACAAGCCAGAGAGAGATAGAATGGGAGAGCAAAAGAACAGGTCTTCCCCCTTACCTGTTTTTAGTGGGGGAATCATTATTATGAAACATGTCATAATACTAGAAAAAAAGTGGTATCGATAATGATCAATAATCCTTCACCCCTTGTTTGTGTTGGTTAGTAAAGGCGGTGTGAAACCAGCTATTTTTCCGGCAAGTTTTACGAGCAATTGACCACTTGGGAGTTTCAGGCTGTAAGGAAGTTGGAGCCGTAAACATCGATATTAAACATGCTGTACATACAATAATAATGTAGGTTTGTGATGGATAAATGGTATGTTGAATTGGGTTTTATGTATTTAAGAATGTACTACGACCGTATTTCATCTGGTAATTCTGCTAAATATCGTTGTCTACGGCTCCAACTTCCTTATAGTACGAAACTCGCAAGTCGGCAATTGTAGTCTGGCAGCTTCAAATATTAACCCCTTCAGTAATGGGACTAAACACGAGGGAGAAGGGGGACCAGAAAACCGGCCCATTTCCCCTTAAGGGAATCCACCTCGGTATTTTTAACTCTTTCTCTCCCTCTCTCTTTGGCTTGTATCCATTCGGCCCCATTCAGCCTACTGTTTTAAGACGTTTACCCCCATCCAGGTGTCAATATTTTCCTGGCGAGCGGTAGCGAGCCAGCATATATATATATTTTTTGTTTTGACAGCAAGCTAAATTTGTACATTTTTCGATAGAAAAATTTCTCTGGCAAAGCCGGAGGATTTCTCCATACAATGCTGGCTCGCTATCGCTCGTCAGGAAGAGATCGACACCTGGATGGGGATAAACGTCTTAAAACAGTTGGCTGAATGGGGCCGAATGGCTACAAGCCAGGGAAAGAGAGAAAAGGAGAGAAAGATTAAAAAAGCCGGTGACCCCCCTTAATCTTATTGGTCTTTTGTCTTTCTACTTCCTTTGTCATGGAATTTGCTCGCTTCACAGACATTCAAACAATTGACCACTTGCGAGTTTCAGGCTATAAGGAAGTTGGAGTTGTAGACATTGATATTTAGCAGAATTACCAGCTATAATGCGGTTGTAGTACATTTATAAATACATACAACTAAATTCAACATTTATAAATCCATACAACTAAATTTAACATTTATAAATACATACAACTAAATTCAACATTTATAAATACATACAACTAAATTCAACATTTATAAATACATACAACTAAATTCAACATTTATAAATACATACAACTAAATTCAACATTTATAAATACATACAACTAAATTCAACATTTATAAATCCATACAACTAAATTCAACATTTATAAATACATACAACTAAATTCAACATTTATAAATACATACAACTAAATTCAACATTTATAAATACAACTAAATTCAACATTTATAAATACATACAACTAAATTCAACATTTATAAATACATACAACTAAATTCAACATTTGTTTTATCCATTAGACATCTATTATATTATTGTATTTCTGGGCAGGGGGCTAGGAATCCTCCTCCCCTTGTATAATTCTCCTACTCGACGAGACAGAAGGGCAAGGGAGCTCGAAAGTGGTCCCAGACCCTGAGAATAGGAATTTAAAATGTTTCTGTTCGGGCTCTGTCTCGTGTCGGCCACCCCCAGCTATGGGGTATGTGCCTGAGTATATACATAGGCTACATACACATCGATTTTTACAGCACTAACTTCCTTATAGCCTGAAACTCGCAAGTGGTCAATTACCGTCTGTTTTACATCAATAATCTTCTTTTGCATAGATGTTCCTATTATTTTGTGTTATTTTCTATAAGGTGTAACAGTTAGTGCGTGTTGCTCGAAACCGAAAGTTCCGGGGTTCGATTCCCGGGCAGCGAGAGAAAGATGAGCAGTCTAGTATGGGGCCGCAAGGTCTGTGTAGTCTTTGTATCTATGTAACACTGCGTAATATATCCCTCCCTCCCTCTCTATCTATCTATCTACCTATCTCTCTCTCTCTCTCCTCACACCCGATGGCTCTGTTTGGCAAGCAGTAGCCTACATTGAAATTTGCGCTAGGTAGACTGTTGAGAGGTCACAAAAGGAAAGACTATAATAACCCTGTGTACAGTCGCGCTAATAAGTCATGTCGCGGCACCAAGTAGCCTATGTGTTGATCAATAATTGGTATCAGCCATATCTAAGCTTCATTTCTTCATATCGAGTGAAATATACAAACATTTTTCTACACTAACCCACCCTATGCCAGCAATTAGCAGGTTCTAAGTATCTCTCTTAAGGGGAGGTTTTTAGTGTGTTTCCTAGACTTCCATCAAGCTTGAAATTACACCCCCTTGACCCCCTTTCAAGATAATTTTTTACATTTTTCGGTAGAAAAATGTCCCGGCTGAAGGCCGGTTCCTCTTAAATTACAAGCTCGCTATCGCTCGCCAGGATAAAATCGACACCTAAATGGCACGAAAGGTCTTAAAATTGACAGAAATGGGTCGAAAGTTCTTAAAATCGTCAAAATAATGGGGCGGAACGTCTTAACAATAGAAAAACAATGGGGCTAAACATGAGGGAGAAAGGAGTAAAGAAAAAAATCCCTCAAGTGGAAATCTCCCCTTAACCCTTTATACTAGACAAATAATGAATACATGCAAATATCGCCCAAAAAGTGAACCATCTCCATTTAAGCTGGCTACTATTTAGACGAAATTATTCAGTTTAAAAAGGGCCTCCAGAAATGAACAGACTTGGAATAATGTCCCTTAACTCTTTTCACTACCACAGATCCTTCACAATCGTTTACAAATAGCTACCA
Source organism: Paralithodes platypus (assembly GCA_032716605.1). Lineage (NCBI taxonomy): Eukaryota > Metazoa > Arthropoda > Malacostraca > Decapoda > Lithodidae > Paralithodes > Paralithodes platypus. The sequence continues at coordinate 201,129 of CM064542.1, read as the reverse complement.
TAAAACCGAAAATACGTCGCCGGTAAAGAAGGGGTTAAATATTAGGTAAACACATTAACCCCTTCTGTACCGTCGTTTCCATTTTATTCTAGCTATATTTAGACGATGTTGTGCAGTTTAAGAAGGGGGTGCTTTTCTAAGCTTGATGGAGGTCTAGCGAGGAGACTAAAGAATAAATGAATACATGCAATTATAGATAAAACAAAACAAGCACCACCCCCTTAACCCTTTGAGTACCAGCGACGTGTTTTATATTGTATTATAGCTATAGCCTATTTAGACGATAGTATGCAGCTTAGGAAGGATCTGTGGGTGTTCAAAGGGTTGGTTGAGATAGTTTGAAGCCTTACATTTAGGAGCTTGATCGTCTCTATCTATCTATTGCCTGACGCCTTGATCCCCGAAGGGGTGGCCACGAACGAACCGCCCCCATGCACCTCTGTCCCCAGTCAGTCGACGCCCTTCCCCCCAACCCATTACTAATATTTACTATAGGATGTAAGGTACAGTATCTTAAAATAACCCCCTAGAAATACTTTCTCTAAAGTATCTATTTCTTTATCCTCCCCATTTCCCCAGCTAACCTAATCCCACAAGGACCCCAATGGAAATACGCCTAACGGCCTTATTGGGCTATCCTTAGTTGGAATTATGCAAGGCTGGTACATGTCATATTTGTAACATTCTATGTGGTACCAACTCTGTAAATTGCTAACTGAATAAATATTATTATTATTATTATTATTATTATGAACCAGCACCGCCTTCGTTCATATACTTCCTCACTCCATCCTTCCACCTCTCCTTCGGTCTACTTCTCCCTCTCTGTCCCTCCACCTCGCTCTCGTACATCTTAGTCATTCTCTCGCTTTCCATACGCTCCATATGGCCGAGCTTGATCGTTTGGTGGTTCATATTGGGTCAGGAGTTATGGCTTAGATTAGAGAGAGAGAGAGAGAAAGGAGAATGCGGGAGAGTGAGAGAGAGAGGGAGTGTGTGTGTGTGTGTGCGTCCCAGCTGTTGATGAAAGCGATTCTCTATAGCTGGACGTACTTCCATTTTGTACGGAGAGAGAGAGAGAGAGAGAGAGAGAGAATAAGAAGTAGAACACACGCCGTTTTCTCTAATTGGCCATTCCCCCATTATCTATAAGTAAACAAACTGGAGACCGAGTACCTCACCAGATAGCGCCACCTCTCTCCTTTGTCCATCACCTAGTCGACAGGGTTACCAAATCAAGTCTGCTAGATAGTTAGTAAATGTCGACAATCGCTACAATAAAAGCCCAATCTCTACAATATCGCTCCAAAAGGGTTCAAATCTACAAAATATCGCTAGAATAATGCCACAATCTCTACAATATCGCTCCAAAATGATTCAAATCTACAGAATATCGCTAAAATGTATGTAGCTAAATGTAAAAAGGTGCCTCTAGGAGTCTAGATCGAAGTAAATACCTCTTAGATCTAGCGGCAAAATAGCTAAATTGACAACACTGCTCCTAGACCTCTTAGTTGCCTCGTGTCTCTCGCGTGTGAAGGATATGGTGGTGGTGGTGGTGGTCTGTGCAAGCTATTCGACCGTTTATTCTGGCTATCATTAGACGATTGCATGCAGCTTGAGAAGGATCTGTGGGCATTATGAGGGTAATAACTATCTCTCCATTAACCTCCGTCTCATAACAGCAAGAACACAGAAAAGAAATAGGCCTAGGCTACGTTATCGGATCTTGAAAGAGTTAATATATCAGACTTAATATCATATCGTGTTTTTTGAGATACTTAATAACTAATTGACACTTGACTATATACCACCTGTGTTAATGAAAGTGAAATCCGTATATATTTCCACTGACCTAACTACCCCTGACGATTGTTGGAGTGATTGGGAATTTGGGATATTTTTTACCTCAATTTAATGACTAACTAATTAATGACTAGGCCTATACAATAATTCCCTACCGCACGAACACTATTACTTAAGTAGCCTATAGCCCGTATGACGTTCAAAGTGAGGAAAAGTGCGCAAACTACCGATCCTCCTGGCGTGACTGAAGGGCGAACAAGGCTACGGAGACCAGCTGATTGGACGGTAGGTTGTTTTATTACTATTATATCTATTTATCATATCTATATCTATCTATCTCCATGCATTCATCTATATCTATCTATCTCCATGCATTCATCCATCCATCCATCTATCTATCTCTTATCTCTCTATCTATCTATCTATCTATCTATCTATCTATCTATCTATCTATCTATCTATCTATATCTCTCGTGCCAGACGTCATGATCCTGAAAGGGATGGCCACGAATGAACGGCCCCCACGCACCTCTGTCCCCCTCAGCCGACGCCCCTCCTCCCATCCAAGTTCCAACACCACTTTCACGCATATACTTCTCAACTCCATCCTTCCACCTCTCTCTTATTACTATTTATACTACCGGTATGTATTATTTATTTATTTATTGTTTATTGCGGACATTATTATATCTACCTAATGTATGGTTTGGAAGTCGTGTTTAAGGGGGGATGGGCGTATTTATTTGCTCATTTATGTTAAGGGGGATGGGCGTATTTATTTGCTCGTTTATGCGCCACTTTCACGAAGGTTCACCATGTTATTACATGGCTACCGTAAGCCGATTTTAGTGTTTTAAGTGACTTATGAATAGCTTAGTTGCTCGTTTATGAATATACCGAAAGTTTTTATATGCGTATTTATTTGCATCGTTTATGTTAATTGGGACGGTACTTTATTTGCTCGTTTTACCCTAATGTATGGGTTTGGAAGTCGTGTTTAAGGGGGATGGGCGTATTTATTTGCTCGTTTATGTTAAGGGGGGGGCGTATTTATTTGCTCGTTTATGTTAAGGGAGGATGGGCGTATTTATTTGCTCGTTTATGTTAAGGGGGGATGGGCGTATTTATTTGCTCATTTATGTTAAGGGGGGATGGGCGTATTTATTTGCTCATTTATGTTAAGGGGGGATGGGCGTATTTATTTGCTCGTTTATGTTAAGGGGGGATGGGCGTATTTATTTGCTCATTTATGTTAAGGGGGGATGGGCGTATTTATTTGCTCATTTATGTTAAGGGGGATGGGTGTATTTATTTGCTCATTTATGTTAAGGGGGGATGGGCGTATTTATTTGCTCGTTTATGTTAAGGGGGGATGGGCGTATTTATTTGCTCGTTTATGTATCTCCTGTTTTTTAGTTTCCTCCGTAGACCTCCATCAAGCTTATAAAAACACCCACCCAAGATCCTCCTTAACGATAAATGTGGAATGTCATCGGGAATAATTAGGCTAGTTTCCTTTTCCCTGGACTAAGGCGTTAGTATTAGTAGCACTACACGGTGGAGAGGTAGGCTATCCCCTACACCTCCTTCCCTTGTTGTTCCCATACCCCCACCTAAACCTTCCCATTTTCTCTCAGACAGGAGACGCAACAATATACAGTAGGTAACAAATTTCGATAATCTTCAAGGACACTACATCCGCATTATTAGCAACAATTTATTAGGGAAAATAGGCACCAATAAATTCGCCATATTTTTCTCCATATAGTCCGGGATACAGTACGTTTCGTCACCACCTCTCAGACCCGTTTCGTCACCGCGAGCTCGGACGTTTCGTCACCATAATGAGCCACTACCATTTCAAGGGCATTGAACCTTGATTTAAGTATTTATGGTTATAATTTGTGATGAAAACTTAATGATTGGTTGCCTATTTGTATTATGGGATGGTAGATATGTATCTGACATATGGTTTTGTTAGATTCTGATATAGTGTGTCAGAAGGTTGTCTTATATATAATACGATACTCGCTGTCTCTTAATAGACGCTACCAACAATACAACCAGATCCACTTTTTCGTGTACGGTAGTAAAGTAGGTTTAAGCGACCAAGAATCGAAATCGGCCTTCTCGTTCATCAGGCATACATTTCCACACTAATTACATCTCTAAAATATGTTAGTGTTCTCTATAATGGGTTGGGTGTGAGGGGGATCTACCAGGTGTGGGCCAATCGGCGCTCAGCAGACCCCCGTAATCTTGTGTTAATCTCTGACCATTTTGGTGGGGTCAGTACTCAAGGTATTAGTGAGATGGGTCTATAATTGGGGTTGGGTGTGACAGGGATCTGCCTTGTATGGGCCGATCGGCTTTTTGCAGACTCCCATTTTCTTATGTTCTTATAATCATGTGTTGTGCATATTATAATATGTAGCCTACCTGTTATGTCACGCTTTAGAGGAGCGAGGTATATATTCTAGTTACACTTCCCAGCTCTGGGAGTTGTGCAGTAATCGTCTAACTTAGGCTACTCTCGACTGGGAGAGGACTGACCTTAACTCTATCTACATCAAACAGATGACATACAATGCACAGAAACACGATGGTAGGTACAGTTTGCCGCACAAGTCCTGTGAAATCGTATTTTGGCAGCGTCAGACACACCTCCCAAACCCCCCTCCCTCACTCCACCTCGTACCTTCCACCCCATCTTACCTCCCTCTCTTTCACTGTCCAGCTCATAGTATCTCACGGTTATGAAGTAGGTGTTTTGTTAATCACTTAAAGCACTTGCTTTCATTTCATTACATTGATACCCTAGCCGTAAATTAATATACCGTTGCGCTAACGTTGTTCAATGTTATACGATAAATACAGTTCAAAGGGCGTTGTCCAATGTAATTAAATTACATTGGACAAATTTTGTCCTTAGTAAGTGAGAGGGAGTTACACAGAGTTACACATATACTCAGACCACACAGACCTTGCAGTGCTAACTAGGTGGCCCAGCCTTAATATTACTAGACGGACAGTTTATAGTGAAAGAATAGGACAGTAAAGTAGAAGGCTTTCTCCCCACCCTAAGGCTAAAAAGCCGTACCGGAAAATAGGATGAAGTGTAACATTCTGGGTCAGGAATTGCCCACAAAGAAATAGGTTTTATAGAGTATAGAAACAAAAATAGTTTAGAATGGAAATTACACATTACTACCGATTAATTCATATTTATCCAATCTCCATCAGAAGATCGTCCATTCTTTTCAATTGAATTACTGTCGACCACCTCCCTTGATAAAGTATTCCACTATTTAGCCACACTGTATGTGAAGACATTTTGTGTCACATCTAAGGATGCCTTTTTCTAATTAATCTCATTCCAATACCTCGGATTGCAGCATTGCATTGTTATTAATCGTGAACATTGCACTGATATCTAATCTGTCAAATCGTTTAAGTATCTTAACACACTTGATAAATTGGCCTCTCATCCACCTTTTCTTTACTGAGAATTTGTTTTTGTTAAATCCTGGTCTCTGAGTCTTCTCCTAGATGACCTAGATGTGTGTGAATTTGTATTTTGATTTTGTGTTTTCATTGTTTTCTGTTGTGTTTTGCGTTGTCCCTATCCTGGCTCTGTCTTTAGTCGCCCCTCCCCCCCCCTCCCCCCTAAAAAAAACACACACACAACACAGAAAGAAGGAAAAGTGGGAATTGGGCCTGAGTATGTAGACAGTTAGATAGATAGAAATCTTTCATAATATGCCTTCTTTTTCAGAGAGGGAATTAGTTTAGTTGTTCTACGCTGCACAAATTCGAATTTTGTAATGTCCTCCTTTGAGATACGGAGACCCGAACTGAACGACATATTCAAGATGGTGTCAAACAATGAGAGAGAGAGAGAGAGAGAGAGAGAGAGAGAGAGAGAGAGAGAGAGAGAGAGAGAGAGAATGTCCTGAAATTTGTCCTCGTTTTTTCGTGTTCGTAGTTTTTGTTTTCTCTATACTCGGTTATGTTTGTGTATTTGTAGTTGTCAGATCTTGTCTTTCAGTATAATATTCAGTATTCAACATATTTTAAAATTACCTACTTGATTTTGTCATTCCTCTCTTATAGTAAGTAACTAATACGACAATATAATTCGGGATTTTGCATGACCCAATACATTTCTTTTGACAACATTTACAGTGTCACGAGTTATACAGCCTATCTTATCACTTCATCACCACTCTATAATTGTAAGCATTACTACCGGTATTTATTCTGCTCCTCTATTGATGCAATAAAATTCGATAATGACTATACTTCTTGCTGGTTATGATTCTGACATCGCGTATTTATTGCTCATCCATTTCTCAAATATACCACATCATTGGAAATATGGATTTAGGAAAAAAATATATAATTATTCACGCATACATATAATTTATAATATCCCGATTCACAACTAAATTGGGAATACTTAAGGTCTATCTATCTATTGCCAGACGTCATAGATGTTGAATTACGATCATCTCTCTCTCTCTCTCCCTCTCCGAGTTGTCTGAAATATGCTTCATGCGTAAACTTATCCATGCATTGCTTTATGAAATACGAATACAAATTCATAACTCGCCAGAGCTTTCTTAACCCTTTCTGTATCAGCGACGTCTGTTATATTTTATTCTATCCATAAGTAGACGATTTTATGCAGCTTGGGAAGATTTTGTAGTTAAAAATGTTTATTGAGATAGTTGGAAGCCTTATAATTATTAGAGATCCTTCCTAAACTGAATAACATCGAATAGTAGTCGCTAAAATAAAATAAAAAAGGATATCGACGGTACGGAAAGGGTTAAGAACCTTTTTGATATATTAATTTACGGCTAGGGTATCAATAAAATGAGATGAAACCAAGTGGTTTAAGTGATTTACAACACACCTACTTCATAACCGTGAGATACTATGATTCGGACAGTGAAAGAGAGGGAGGAAAGGTGGGGTGGAAGGTAGGAGGTAGAGGGAGGGAGGGGAGTTGGGGAGGTCTGTCCAACGCTGCCAAATTACGATTTTATTGAGATGGTGAAAACAGGACTTGTGCGGCGAACTGTACAATGGTTTTTATTCACAACACTTGGATAGGCACACAGACATATAAATTATACAGAGGGTTGTTCAGCGGGACACTCGTACACAGGATAAATTAGATAAAATCAAGAGGCGGAACAAACAATCGTCCTAAAAGTACGGTAAATGGGTTAGCTTGAACACATGTAGGTCTACTTAGTTTATAAGAACACAGGATGATTGTAACTGGTAAATAAACGAGGAAATGGTAGATTCCCAAAATGATAAATACAAAGAGTTCGAATGACAAGGAACTGTAAAGCATAAATGCAACTCTTAACTCTGGAATTAAATACACTATTATGCCTAAGTCTCAATGATATGATATGCGTAAACCCAGATATGCGGCAGGAACTCTCGGTTGACGTGTAGAGTGCATGTTAAATTAAAGTGGCAATATTGTATTGGTACCGTAACATTCAAGGAGACTACTGCAGGACTCTTCTTCTTACCTCTGACTGGGTATAGGCTATCCTAGTGTTTACTAGCCAATACCCCTTTGAAAGGACCTGAGCGATCTCTGCCATACCCATAGCTTACTCGGACTGTTCCTTTTACTTATATATTTTCTAGATCTCAAGTGACGGCGTCTCTTCCGTGGATTGACCTCCCAATCTACCAAGATTGGAAGCTAAAGCGTCACATTATTCCTTTGCCCCTCAACTTTCTCTTCATAATTGCTGAGGGGCACAGGGCCCTGGGTGGGGCTTTGGTTTCCCGGGCGTTTACGCACCCTCTCAGCTCCCCGCCATGGAGTGGCTTCGGTCACCCAGGCTTTATTGTGGTCGGCAGGGAGGGTTCTGTGGGGGCGCTCGTTTATGGCCTTGGCCTTACTCGGGGCTGTTCGGCCAGGCAGCTTGGGGAACAACAACAACAACAACCTTACCTAACCTATCCTAGTATTATAGGTGGGGGCTGCCGCCCCCACACCCCCGCTTTGACTTAGATTTTTGGTGTATTTGTCTGTGAAGTGGGTATTTTTCAATTTGTTGATAACGAAAATCCTCCATGCGGACTATATGGAGAAAAATATGACGAATCTATTGGTGCCTATTTTCCCTAATAAATTGTTTCTCATAACGTCGCACTACTGTCCTTGAATATTATCATTGTATCTACATTTCCTCTTCAAGGGGTCACGGGAGCCCGGGCCCTAGGAAGTAGGGTGCCAGTGACTTCGGCCCAGTGATCTCGGACCACTATCCTCGGTGACTTCAGCCCATTTTGGTGACTTCGGACCATTATATTTTTGGTCCAAAGTCACCGATCTTAAACTACCGCTTTCTTGCGAGATTCGGCAATAGGCAAACAATTGGGGACTTATTATAACTGTATTATTCCTCCTCCACACCAATTCCTTCTCTATTTATAAATGATGTCGGGATTTATTGATAAAGTTCTAGTGAACTTATACGCTCGGTGCATGCAGCGCATATCCTACTATCGAGTGCGTGTGTTTGTGTGTATGTATAGTCTTAACCATAGACAAATATTATATATCTTGGTGTATTTTGGAACTGTTCATTATGGATTTGTGTAGGCTATAGTCTTACTTCAGTCTGGTTCACATTTCGATAAATTTACAGTTATAGGCCTACTACCCCTATTTTGTCGCTATTCTGTTGGTACTAATGGGTTAATATTATTATCAGTAGACTTAGTATGGTTTGATGATGCGCGGAAATGTATATTTGACTTGTAATAGATACATTGAAGCATTACAAACCTTCGCGAACCCATAAACAGAGAGCGTGAGCTGGGTTTAGACCGTAGCGCACCCATAAACAGGGAACTTAAGCTGGGTTTAGACCGGTCGCGAGACCGGTTAGGTTAGGTTAGGCTAATGTTAAAAATACTAAAATGCGACGGTCCTCGGTATTAAACAAAACTGTATATCAAATAAAAAATAAAAAACAACAACAAATTACCTGAAAAACTCTTATCTGGTTGGTGATAATTTATCAAAATACGTTTTTTTCCAGTTTCCGCGTCTGCTGAACCATCCAAAAACACGCTAAAAGGCGTGTTTTGAAGGGGGGAGGTGGTGGGGGGTGAGGTAGTATAACTGTAGATTTACCCAGGTTTTTACTGGGGTTATTGGTTTAAATAAGTGGGTTCTTCCTAACTGGAGAAGTCAAAATAGTTTGAACACTGACACAGAAAGTAATAGAGGATAATTAAAACAAGTCTTACATTCATATTACATTTATTGGCACAAAGATATTGCATACGTAAGTCTAGAATAAGCGGTAAAGAACATCAATAACAGGTGCATGTACGAGGCTCCTACGTGACTCGTAAGACTGGGTTATTCTATGCAATATCTAGGTGAGTATTGTGGACCGCCTTCTAATCGAAGTATTACACTTGTCTGGTATTTATTTTAGAGATAAGAATAGCAATCGAGATAGTCTGGGCTTATCAGGGGATAGTGTAATGTAACAGCATAACATCTCATTAAAACACACTCGTCAAAATTAAAATCGCATACGACACGCACCTATAGGAGTCTAATCCATTATACCAAGATAGACTGGCTTATCAGGGGTTATTGGATTATAACCGCATAAAATCTCTTACTAAAATGCATTCGTAAACAAATAAAATCGCATAGGATATGCACCTAATAGTCTAATCTAATTCATCCCAGTGTAGTAGTATAAATAGTAGTACTACAGTCGTTAAAACAGTAAAGAAAATAAACCAGCCTGTAGGCCTATGTATTACAGTATATTAACACTAAGGGGCATAAAGACGTGATACAGCTCGCAGTAAACGCTGGGCACTCCTTTCACCTTGCTCATATTCTTCCCGAAGACTGAAAATCCTAGCTTGCAACTTTTTGTACGCTGATCTTTGGTGTCTTTTCAGTTTAACCTTCGGAGACCAATCTTACTTGGGTACGGTACCGGTACTTACCAAATCTGCCTCATTTTGCAAGAGTTGCACCATAACATAAAATGACATTTGTGCTTTGCCCCTCGCCTTCAGTCTATTATGCCAACCTTCAAGATCATTATTAGTCCTGATACTAAGACCATAATACACTCCAGGATTTGGGCGGCCATACAACAGAGTTTACCCAGGTCTTTTCCATATAATTAGCAAACTCGAGAAGTGGTCCAGTAGTTAATGTTTCCTTTAATCCTTGAAATAAACCTGGAATATGCTGATGTGGTACGAGACAAAGACCCATACATTTTCTAACAACTTTATTTGTCCCATTATCAGATTTATATGCTACTTGCAGACCTAGTTCTTGTATTTTCCTAAATAAAGCTTGAGTAAAATGGAATGCACATCCTTTGATGTTGACGTTTTCAAACACATAACTTGTTGATCGCCAAAGTGCCTTTTCAAAATCCATTACAATTCTCTTGACTTTTAATTCACTTGGAAGTAGATTTTTGATGGCATCAAGTACAGCATTGTAATCCTTACGACGAGACATGACGCACTGCATGACAGGAACTTGCTTAGTTGATTCTTCATATCTTACAAACACATGAAGAGTGAAAAGTTGGTAGAAAGGACTTTTTACTATATGGAACGTTGCATCTGCGTACCAAGTTTTTGCATTAGCTAACAAAAGGAGTTGGTGGTCAGTGGCAAAGATCAAGTGGCGTGCTTCATCAACGTGCAAGTCGTCGCGGAAGAAATTACCTGCGAAGTGTTCAGAACTTACTTCAAAATTTAGGTCTTTGGGATGGGATGGCTGATGTTTTCGGCGGTGGTAATTTGGATTGTGAGCAACATACTCTGTTGATTGCAAGGCGCTAAAAGGACCATCAGTAATATTTGTTTGCAAGACTTTGGTAGCAATATCATTAGCAGATTTAAAGGGATTTTTTTTGCAATATTCTTTGCTTGCATTGCAACATATGCTGCTACTTCAGTCCCCGATTGAGCTTTAACATGTTCTTGAGGTCCGTGAATAAATGTATGTTCATCCATCCGGCGCACAGTAGCAAGACAGTTTGTTGACCAAGATCTATTTGAATATCTCCATGTTACCGTCTTTGTAGATTTCCGTTTTACTGTGTACGAATAGCCATGAGGGTCAAACAATTTATCCACCACGTATTGAAGAGCCTTTAATTATCTTGTAAGCGGTGTCACAGGGTTGAGGTTCATCTGGAATTAATGGTTCAGGATCCAATATAGAAGATTCATTAAACTCTGATGGATCAAAGGAGTACAAAGGAAATCAAGCAACAACAGATCTAGTGACCCTTCTAGGTTGCTTGTCCTCCAAAACACTGAGGATCAAGTGTCCAAACAGTGGTTTAGAGTGGGTAAGGGAACATTGGAAAGGGAATTACTGCCCTGGAACAAATTTCCGTGGCAGGATTAGGAAGTTAGTAGAGGACAGATGGGTTAGTAACTGAGGGGGGGATAAAATAAAGTTATTCATTTACAAACGCAGTCAGTCGCGGGTTTGATGAGAGATATTTGTCTAGGCGGAGTTTAAATGAATCAACGGTGATGCAGTCTATAACGTTTCGGGGAAGCCCATTCCACAAGTTGACAACTCGATTGAAGAAGAAATTCTTAGATTCGTGCGAGTTAAAAGATTTACCAATCATTTTGCAACCGTTTCCCCGCGTGTAATTAGATTGGTCGATAGTGAAGTACTTACTACAGTTCATATTGTCGATGCCTTTGACGATTTTGAACACTTGAATTAAGTCACCTCTTAATCTGCGCTGGGTTAAAGGAAATAAATTTAATTCTCTAAGACGCTCTTCGTATGGTTTGTTCTTTAGGCTAGGTATAATTTTGGTAACTCTACGTTGAACTCGTTCTAGCTTGTTTATATCTTTTTGGTAATAAGGCACAGATCAAGCACAGACGTAGTTTCTGGATTAAGGGACGAACTATGCTGCATATTAGATTCTTCACAGCTGTTTGCCTCTGCTTCACATCTCCAGCACTGCCAGTCATCAAGGTGTGCTACTCCGTTCACCATTTTGCGGTAAAAATGCCGTGAAATTCCGGTACCACATTTTCGATGTTGCCATTCGTTGCAGCGATCACACTGCAGTGCCTCCTGTTGGCCCCATACTTCAAGGCAGCAACGAACGCAAAAGTTGGTGTAGGCCATAACCAGCTGTGTGTCTCTCAGTGGGGTTGTCGTATATATGCGTGAATGTCAATCCTAAACTCAACGCTATTTGAAATATCTAAAGTCACTGTAGCTATGTCTCCATTTCACAATATACCGTATCCATTCAAAATGTCCAATCGCTACAACCAACCTACCAGGACAAATCATAGATTATAACTGGATTAGGCTGTATTCGAACCTGCAACATATGGTTTTAGATTCATGCTTTCCACAATGCAGCTACTAATCTATATATCAATCTTATTTTTATTAATCTCACCACCACACCCCCAATGCAATTAATTAAAGTATATATGATCCACCGGGATTCGAACCCGGGTTATCACACACAGATTTTTGCCACCTTAACCATTACACCACCAGGACGGTTAAAGGTTTATGCACACGCCTACGACTTATTATCCATTCTCGAATACTGGATATTAATCTAATCATGTTCATATTCCCAACCGCACTATGGTAGCCTACTGTTTAAGTGAGAGGAAAGAATATTCATGGGGCACAGATCATATAGACCGGCCTCGCTACGAAATATCCCTGAACCTACTGATAATCTTATTTTTATTAATCTCACCACCACACCCCCAATGAAATTAATTAAAGTATATATGATCCACCGGGATTCGAACCCGGGTTATCACACACAGATAAATACAAATTCATACACCATTGTACGATCTCATTCTGTTGCTTCACTGTGGCATATCATATTTTTCCTTTGTTTGATTTATCCTATTGTTTCATTATAATGAGTCCTATTTAGTTAGTTAAAGAAATGCAATATATATTATAAGATAGGGTACACCGTACTTTACGAAGGTTGAAAGCTCTTTTAATATTAGTGGATCTGTGAGAAATGTGAACCAGGCTGAAGTAAGACTATAGCCTACACAAATACATAATGAACAGTTCCAAAATACACCAAGATATATACGATTTGTCTATGGTTAAGACTATACATACACACAAACACACGCACTCGATAGTAGGATATGCGCTGCATGCACCGAGCGTATAAGTTCACTAGAACTTTATCAATAAATCCCGACATCATTTATAAATAGAGAAGGAATTGGTGTGGAGGAGGAATAATACAGTTATAATAAGTTACCAATTGTTTGCCTATTGCCGAATCTCGCAAGAAAGCGGTAGTTTAAGATCGGTGACTTCGGAACAAAAATATATTGGTCCGAAGTCACCAAAATGGGCTGAGGTCACCGAGGATAGTGGTCCGAGATCACTGGGCTCACTCCCTCCCTCCCTCTCTCTCCCCTCCCCCTCCCTCCCTCCCTCCCTCTCTCCTCCCCCCTCTCCCTTCCCTCCCTCCCCCCCCTCTCTCTCTCTCTCTCCGAATTCACTAAACATTCCGGGCTGGGTAGTATGACGCGGGTATTGGGCTGCGTGACTGGCCTCAACAAGTAGGCTAGGGCTCCGTCACCTATTCAAACAACAACAACAACAACAACAATAATAATAACAATTCTCCAACACCCGTCAGATGTATACAGTACACACACACACACACACTCTCACTCACTCACTCACACTCTCTCACTCACACTAAAGCCCCGTCCACACGATCGAGCAGTGTCTGGCGGGCTGTGCCCCATCACCGGGTAAAGTCTGTTGAACACGCTTTACTTGTGTTGTTGTCCACACGGCAGTGATTGGTCAGTCAAAGTCTGCCAGTGGTCATAGTAGGTGCTTGGCATGGCTGGGTCAGTGGGTCTGGTACGATCACCATGGTCCCCAACAACAATCACAGGACAGTTATATAACTTATAATATATCCAAGCAGATACCAATAGGAGAGAGTGTATATCGGCAGAAGCTCGACTGGAGGCAACACCTCATGTTTGTTTCAAATGGATGCAGGTACACTTATTTGCAGTACCGGTATACTACAAGATTATCCAAGCATAGTTTGTCTTGCATAATTCCTGAAACGAGTCCAACAATATACGAAGTACTCAAACAAGAGTACTTGCAAGTTAGATTTGTAGTGAGACGACCCAACCTAAGTTTACAAGACCGGGAAGGACACATACAGGAATGTCCATATTACATAATAATATGCAGTCTTCCGTTTATTGTCACGGTGGCACTATACAGTCGGCGGTAACAATCCCATTGTCACGGTGGTACTATACAGTCGGCGGTAATAATGCCATTGTCACGGTGGCACTATACAGTCGGCGGTAACAATGCCATTGTCACGGTGGCACTATACAGTCGGTGGTAACAATCCCATTGTCACGGTGGTACTATACAGTCGGTGGTAACAATCCCATTGTCACGGTGATACTATACAGTCGGCGGTAACAATGCCATTGTCACGGTGGTACTATACAGTCGGCGGTAACAATCCCATTGTCACGGTGGTACTATACAGTCGGCGGTAACAATCCCATTGTCACGGTGGTACTATACAGTCGGCGGTAACAATGCCATTGTCACGGTGGTACTATACAGTCGGCGGTAACAATCCCATTGTCACGGTGGTACTATACAGTCGGCGGTAACAATCCCATTGTCACGGTGGCACTATACAGTCGGCGGTAACAATCCCATTGCCTCTACTGCCTCACCGTGACCCCCGACATTCATAGACTCGAGAATGTATTGTGTACAGAACGTGCACAATTGTGGCAAAACATGGCATAGCCTACTGTTAACTCAGGTGGTTCACTTTCTGGGCGATTTTTGCATGTATTCATTATTTTTCTAGTTTCCTCCCTAGACTTCCATAAAAAAAAAAAAAAAAAAAAAAACACGTTAGATCCCCGTTCTAGATTAATTTATACATATTTCGGTAGAAAAATGTCCCGGCCGAAGGCCGTTTCTTCCAACATTACAGGCTCACTATCGTTCGCCAGGGAAAAAATCGACACCTAAATAGCACGAAAGGTCTAAATATTGACGAAGAAATGGGGCGAAAGGTCTTAAAATCGACTAACTAATGGGGCAAACATCTTAACATCTGACAACTAATGGGGCTAAACATGAAGGAGAAAGTGATCCAGAAAACCGGCCCATTCCCCCTTAAATATCAAGGTACACAGTACTCCCTTCCTTCCACAGGCCCCCAGTTATCTCCATTACCGGGCAGTGTCTGGTGATTTCGCTCACGGGCATAGGCCTATCCCTGGTTTGCCCGCGGAATTTGCCTCATATCGAACATTTCCCTCGTGCCCGATCGTGTGGACGGGGCTTAACGCTAACTAACTCTAACTCTCTCTCTCTCCTCTCTCGGTCCTCTCCACTCTTCTCTATCTCTCTCTCTCTCTCTCTCTCGCCTCTCATCCGTCTCCTCTCTCCTATCTCCTCTCTCTTCTCCCTCTCTCTCCGGTCTCACTCTATCCTCTCTCCATCCTCTCTCCTCTCTCACTCGCTCTCTCCTCTCTCTCTCGCTCTCTCCCTCTCTCTCTCGCTCTCTCTCTCTCTCTCTCTCTCTCTCTCTCTCTCTCTCTCTCTCTCTCTCTCTCTCTCTCTCTCTCTCTCTCTCTCTCTCTCTCTCTCTCTCTCCCCCCCCCTCCCCTCTTTCTAATTTACATCAACGACATAGATGAGGGTCTCACCTGTACAATCTCAAAATTTGCTGACGATACAAAAATTGCAAATAGCGTACTCTCAAAAGAACAAGTTGACGATATGCAACACAATCTAGATAAATTGTCATGTTGGGCCCAAATTTGGCAAATGAGTTTCAATGCGGATAAATGTAAAGTACTACATATCGGATACCTAAATGAGAAAGCAAACTATTCGATGAATGGCATTCAACTTAAGAATGTAAACAGAGAAACCGATCTGGGAGTAACAATATCGAGTAACCTAAAACCGAGTCAACAATGTTCAGAAGTTGTTAAGAAGGCAAACAAAATAATTGGCTTTATAGGCAGGTCATTTGAGCATAAATCCAAAGAAGTTATCCTAACCCTTTACAATTCCTTAGCCCGCCCTCTTCTGGAATACTGCGTTCAATCCTGGTGCCCTTATTACCAAAAAGATATAAACAAGCTAGAACGAGTTCAACGTAGAGTTACCAAAATGATACCTAGCCTAAAGAACAAACCATACGAAGAGCGTCTTAGAGAATTAAATCTATTTCCTTTAACCCAGCGCAGATTAAGAGGTGACTTAATTCAAGTGTTCAAAATTATCAAAGGCATCGACAATATGAACTGTAGTAAGTACTTCACTATCGACCAATCTAATTACACGCGGGGAAACGGTTGCAAAATTATTGGTAAATCTTTTAACTCACACGAATCTAAGAATTTCTTCTTCAATCGAGTTGTCAACTTGTGGAATGGGCTTCCCCGAGACGTTATAGACTGCAGCACCGTTGATTCATTTAAATTCCGCTTAGACAAATATCTCGCATCAAACCCGCGACTGACTGCGTTTGTAAATGAATAACTTTATTTTATCCCCCCTCAGTTACTAACCCATCTGTCCCCTACTAACTTCCTAATCCTGCCACGGACATTAGTTCCAGGGCAGTAGTTCCCTTTCCAATGTTCCCTTACCCACTCTAAACCACTGTTTGGACACTTGATCCTCAGTGTTTTGGAGGACAAGCAACCTAGAAGGGTCACTAGATCTGTTGTTGCTTGATTTCCTTTGTACTCCCTCCCCCCCCCCCCCCCTCTCTCCTCTCCCCTCCCCTCCTCGCCCTCCTCCTCTCCTCTCCTCCTCTCCTCTGCTCTCGCTCTCTCTCTCTCCTCTCCTCTCCTCTCCTCTCCTCTCCTCTCCTCTCCTCTCCTCTCCTCTCCTCTCTCTCTCTCTCTCTCTCTCTCTCTCTCTCTCTCTCTCTCTCTCTCTCTCTCTCTCTCTCTCTACTCTACTCTACTCTACTCTACTCTACTCTACTCTACTCTACTCTACCACTACTCCTACTACTCTACTCTACTCTACTCTACTCTACTCTACTCTACTCTACTCTACTCTACTCTACGCTACTCTACTCTACTCTACTCTACTCTACTCTACTCTACTCTACTCTACTCTACTCTACTCTACTCTACTCTACTCTACTCTACTCTACTCTACTCTCTCTACTCTACTCTCTCTCTCCTCTCTCTCTCTACTCTACTCTACTCTACTCTCTCTCTCTCTCTACTCTACTCTACTCTCTCTCTCTCTACTCTACTCTACTTTCCCCTCCCCTCTCTCTCTCTACTCTACTCTACTCTACTCTACTCTCTCTCTCTCTCTCTCTCTACCTACTCTACTCTACTCTACTCTCTCTCTCTCTCTCTCTACTCTACTCTACTCTACTCTACTCTCTACTCTACTCTCTCTCTCTCTCTCTACTCTACTCTACCCTCCTCTCCCCTCTCTCTCTACTCTACTCTACTCTCCCCTCCCCTCTCTCTCTCTCTCTACTCTACTTTCCCCTCCCCTCTCTCTCTCTCTACTCTACTCTACTCTACTCTCTCTCTCTCTTCTCTACTCTACTCTACTCTACTATACTCTACTCTACTCTCTCTCTCTACTCTCTCTCTCTCTCTCTACTCTACTCTACTCTCTCTCTCTCTCTCTCTCTCTCTTCTCTACTCTACTCTACTCTTCTCTCTCTCTCTCTACTCTACTCTACTTTCCCCTCCCCTCTCTCTCTCTCTACTCTACTCTACTCTCCCCTCCCCTCTCTCTCTACTCTACTCTACTCTACTCTACTCTACTCTACTCTACTCTCCCCTCCCCTCTCTCTCTCTCTACTCTACTCTACTCTACTCTACTCTCCCCTCCCCTCTCTCTCTCTCTCTACTCTACTCTACTCTACTCTACTCTACTCTACTCTCTCTCTTAGCTATCGACACCCTAAATGGCACGAAAGGTCTTAAGTAGGCCTATTGACTATAGTAGGGACCGCCAGATCTGTACAGTCTGTGTATCTACGTAACTCTATGTAACTCTCATGCCAAGGTTAACTCAGATTGTAGATAAAGTTGAGATGACCCGCTAAGTTGCCTCCACTCGGTATTTAGCCCCCGCCCCCCCCCCAGATTACTAAACAATTAAGGGGAGATGGTTCGTTTTTTCGGGACACCTTTCTCCCTCATGTTTAGCCCTATTAGTTTTCAGATTTTAAGACGTTTGCCCCATTAGTTTGTCACATTTAAGACCTTTCGTGCTATTTAGGTGTCGATTTTTTTCCCTGGAGAACGATAGTGAGCCTGTAATTTTGGAAGAACCGTGGCCTTCGGTCGGGACATTTTTCTACCGAAAAATGTACAAATTAATCTACAAGGGGAATCTAATGGATTTTTTGTTATTGAAGTCTAGGTAGGAAACTAGAAAAATAACGAATAAATAAAACAAAATCGACCAACAAGTGAACCATCCCCCCTTAACAACATTCTCGGTAAACTTGGGTATTTTGTCCCTTCCCTTCCTTCCTTCCATCCATCCCCCTCCCCCCCCATCCTACCCACCACCCTTCTTTCCTACCACCTCTCTCCTTCCTTCCGACCTCCCCCATCCCTCCCTCTCTCTTCTGCCATTCCAACCTCTGTAGAACCATTCCCATACGGAGATTTAGTTCTTTTAAATTACCGGTACTCATTGAAATCCTTGGAACTCTCCGTTTGGATCTTAAGTTTTGTGTAGTCAGTATCTCTCTCTCTCTCTCTCTGAATCCTTTGAATTACTTAACTATCCATTGTTTTTACCAGAATGTACAGTTGCCCAAATAAGTGATGTCGCGGCACCAAGTATATTTTGATCAATAATTGGTATCAGCACTAACTAAACTTTATATTTAATTGTTTCGAGTGAGATATACAAACTTGTTTCTACCTTTACACGCCCTATTCAACAACTGACAGACATTAATACAACACACAGCGAGCAAAACGTAATTCCAGCGTAGACATTACTTATTTGGCCAACCCTACAATTCGAGATGGGACTGAATTTGAATATATTAACCCTTTCACTTTCACCCTTAGGGATACTTTAAAGCCTTTGTTACCATCAGGGGTATTTATAAACCTTTAGTTTAGTTACTTCAACCTCTGCAGTTGTCTTTGAGTTAGCTGTGTTGAGCCTATTAGGGGTACTTTAAAGCCTTTGTTACCATCAGGGGTATTTAGAAACCTTTAGTTTAGTTACTTCAACCTCTGCAGTTGTCTTTGAGTTAGCTGTGTTGAGCCTATTAGGGATACTTTAAAGCCTTTGTTACCATCAGGGTATTTATAAACCTTTAGTTTAGTTACTTCAACCTCTGCAGTTGTCTTTGAGTTAGCTGTGTTGAGCCTATTAGGGATACTTTAAAGCCTTTGTTACCATCAGGGGTATTTATAAACCTTTAGTTTAGTTACTTCAACCTCTGCAGTTGTCTTGAGTTAGCTGTGTTGAGCCTATTAGGGATACTTTAAAGCCTTTGTTACCATCAGGGGTATTTATAAACCTTTAGTTTAGTTACTTCAACCTCTGCAGTTGTCTTTGAGTTAGCTGTATTGAGCCTATTGGGGATACTTTAAAGCCTTTGTTACCATCAGGGGTATTTATAAACCTTTAGTTTAGTTACTTCAACCTCTGCAGTTGTCTTTGAGTTAGCTGTGTTGAGCCTATTAGGGATACTTTAAAGCCTTTGTTACCATCAGGGGTATTTAGAAACCTTTAGTTTAGTTATTTCAACCTCTGCAGTTGTCTTTGAGTTAGCTGTGTTGAGCCTATTGGGGATACTTTAAAGCCTTTGTTACCATCAGGGGTATTTAGAAACCTTTAGTTTAGTTACTTCAGCCTCTGCAGTTGTCTTTGAGTTAGCTGTGTTGAGCCTATTGGGGATACTTTAAAGCCTTTGTTACCATCAGGGGTATTTAGAAACCTTTAGTTTAGTTACTTCAACCTCTGCAGTTGTCTTTGAGTTAGCTGTGTTGAGCCTATTGGGGATACTTTAAAGCCTTTGTTACCATCAGGGGTATTTAGAAACCTTTAGTTTAGTTACTTCAACCTCTGCAGTTGTCTTTGAGTTAGCTGTGGGCAGAAAACTAATTTTGGAGAGGTACGGTAATTATAAGAGTGAGAGAACTCTATCTCTTATTGCTAATCTGGCAACCTCTGCGTCATAAATGCGTGAAAGGGTTAATTGTATCCATCGGTCTCATTGTTAGATATGCTGAGCTGCAAGTAATGAGGTAGTCAGGTATTTGGTAGTGTAATGGTTTAGATGCTTATGTTCTGGGTGTGGTGTCCCGAGTTGGAATCCCGGGAGGATCTTATGCTTTTATTAGTTTATTCAAGTACATTGGGGTTTGTAATGGAGGATTAATGTTAAGAATGGGGTGTTCCTTAATAGATATATTCGATATAAACGTCCCTATTCGTATATCCATTGCAAAGAAAACTCCATTCTCAACCCTTCAAAAGTAGAGGATAGGCTATAGGACTTTTGATTATTCACCGTAATTGTTATTGTTAACCCTTTGAAGATTGTGACCCTTTTTGACGGTTTATTCAGGCTATCATTAGACTATTCTATACAGCTTAAGAGGGACGTCTATCCATTAAAAGGCTACAGACACTTATGTAATACTTTGAGCAACCACATACCCTTCCCAAGCTGAATAAAATCGCCAAATAGTGGCCAGAATATGATGGAAAGGACGTCACCGGTACTGAATGGGTTAAAATGCTAAGATGTAGATTGCACACCATCTTTTCTAAAGGTGTAGATTGCACACATACGGTACATTATATTTATAAACAGGTCCCCATAGGCCTATACATTTTGCTTAATAGGAAAACGACACACTCAATCCTGTAATCTTGAGGTACTCCAATTAACGACACACTCAATCCTGTAATCTTGAGGTACTCCAATTAACGACACACTCAATCCTGTAATCTTGAGGTACTCCAATTAACGACACACTCAATCCTGTAATCTTGAGGTACTCCAATTAACGACACACTCAATCCTGTAATCTTGAGGTACTCCAATTAACGACACACTCAATCCTGTAATCTTGAGGTACTCCAATTAACGACACACTCAATCCTGTAATCTTGAGGTACTCCAATTAACGACACACTCAATCCTGTAATCTTGAGGTACTCCAATTAACGACACACTCAATCCTGTAATCTTGAGGTACTCCAATTAACGACACACTCAATCCTGTAATCTTGAGGTACTCCAATTAACGACACACTCAATCCTGTAATCTTGAGGTACTCCAATTATCTTTCTAATATTTATCAATGATCTTCTCAACTGTACCTCTAGTCCTATCCACTCATATGCTGATGACTCTACCTTGCACTATTCAACTAGTTTTCCCATCAACCCAGCATGCAATCACTCCCAATCAAAAGTGGCAAGGCCATAGAATGCCTATCTTCTGATCTTTCAATAACTTATGACTGGGGTAGAGAAAATCTTGTTACTTTCAACTCTTCCAAGTCCCAGTTTCTACCTCTCTCTCGCCATCCTCCACAAGACTATCAATTATATTTCAACAATACACAACTCAACCCTTCATCTTCTCTCAACATTCTAGGTGTATCTTTTTCATCTGACCTTTCTTGGAAAGATCATATTACCATTCTTGCTAAATCAGCTTCCCAAAAGTCCAACCGTCTCTGTAGGTTCTTCACCCCTGCACAGCTTCTTGCTCTGTATCGAGGCACAGTGCGCCCCTGTATTGAGTATTGTTAAATTGAATTGAATTGATTTATTTTTTATTTAGCGTATATACAGTACATAAGTTGAGATACACAAGTATAGATATAACCCAATGGGGTTATTATGGCTGACCATTTTGTTTAATTACTCGAGTGAGCTTCTACATTCATGATGGTTGTGCATATTTAAAATATTGTTCGCATGTGCGGGGAGGCTCCACCCATACCGCACTTCTCGAACGAGTAGAATCAAAAGCATTTCGCCTCATTAACTCACTTCCTCTTACTAGTTCACTACAATCTCTTTCTATACACCGCAATGTTGCATCTCTTTCACTCTTCTATCGCTATTACAGCAATCAGTGATTTTCAGAGCTTTCTCAGTGTATACCCCCTCCCTTGCTGCGAGTGCGAGGCACCCGCCTTACAACACACTCTCACTGCTATTCTGTCCAGCTCTCCAACCCAAGAATTGGCAAATTTTCTCAGTCTTTCTTCTACTCAACAAGTGAACTCTGGAACTCTCTCCCTCAATCAATCTTTCCTTCATCCTTTGACGTAGACTGCTTTAAACTTTGTGTGTCCAGGCATTTTGACTCCAACGTCCCTTGAATTTGGCTCTGTCACTCTTTTAACTTTGGGGGAGACACTCGCTACAGGCAAACTGCCTTTTGTCTCCTCCATACACAGCCAAATAAAATACAAAAGTAATATGCCATGAGGGGAGATTTTTACTTGAAGGATTTTTCCTGGACCCCCTTTTGCCTCATGTTTAGCCCCATTAGTTTAGAGATTTTAAGACGATCTCCCCTATTAGTTTGACTGTGTTAATACCTTTCGACCTAGCCTATATATGTTAAGTTTAATACCGGTACCTTTCCTGCCATTTAGCTATCTACTTTTTTCTGGCGAGCGATAGTGGACAGGAACTGACCTTTGGCCAGTACTATTTTCTACCGAAAAATTTCCACATTTAGCTCTAAGGGGATCTGGAGGGGTGTTGTTTTAAGCTTGATGGAGGTCTAGGGAGCAAACTAATCCTCCCCTTAACCCTCTCTGTACCGGGGACGACCTTGACATTATGTTCTGGCAACTATTAGACTATTTCATTCAGTTTAGGAAGGATGTCTACCAGTTAAAAGGCTACGGACTGTCTCAATTGATCATTTTAGCTCTCATAGATCCCTCTTAAGCCTCATAAAGTCGTCCCTGGTCAGCAAACTTCTCGATACTTAATGGAAGCATATGAAACCACTATGTCTCTGCATCATATTAAAGGGGGTCACCTGTTTTTTTACATTTTCTCTCTTTCTCTGGCTTGTATCCATTCGGCCCCATTCAGCCTACTGTTTTAAGACGTTTATCCCCATCCAGGTGTTGATTTTTTCCTGGTGAGCGATAGCGAGCCAGCATTGTATGAAGAAATCCGGCTTCGCCGGAGAAATTTTTCTATCGAAAAATGTACAAATTTAGCCTGCTGTCAAAAAACATTTAAAAAACCATGCTGGCTCGCTACCGCTCGCCAGTAAAAAATCGACACCTGGATGGGGATAAACGTCTTAAAACAGTAGGCTGAATGGGGCCGAATAGATGCAAGCCGGAGAAATAGAGAAAATGAGAGAACAAAAGCAGGTGACCCCCCTTAAGACCATGTATATATAATTAGCTCCCGTTTTCATTAAACAAATCTTTAAAATAATTGAAAAATCCTGATGGGAACTTTGTAAATTACCGTCAGCTTAAAAAAAAAACACCCGCCGAAGACCCTCCTTCACGATAAATTTGTACATTTTTCGATAGAAAAATGTCCTCTTAAAATACAGGCTCGCTATCGCTCGCCAGGAAAAAAATCGAAACCTAAATGACACTAAAAGTCTTAATATGGACACCAAAATGTGGCGAAAAGTCTGAAAATCACCAACCTAATGGGCCGAACGTCATAAAATCTGAAAACTAATGGGGCTAAACACGAGTAAGAAGGGGGAGCATAAAAACGGCCCCTCTATCCTTAAGGGGAGATAGCCACTTGAGGGACTTTTCTTGACCCCTTTCTCCCTCATGTCTAGCCCCATTGCTTTTGAGATTATAAGACGTTTGCCCCATTAGTTTGGTGATTTTAAGAACCCTCGCCCCATTTCTGTAAATTTTAAGACCATTCGTGCCATTTAGGCGTCGATTTTTTCCTGGCGAGCGATAGCGAGCCTGTAATTTAAGGGGAATCGGCCTTCGGCCGGGACATTTTTCTACCGAAAAATGTACAAATTTATCTTGAAAGGGGGTCTAATTTTAAGTTTGATGGAAGTCTAGGGAATCAACTAAAAACCTCCCCTTAACTAACCTAAAAACAAGAGAGATAAACAACACAGATTATGATGTTCTCTCCACTAACCAACTTTACTCCGAAACTCCATTGATCAAATTAACAAACACATGTGGCCGTCCGGGGATTCCAACCCAGGACGCTCACACCGAAAATCAACCCGCCTATGCATCGCACCACGAAGACAGTAATATGGCCGTTACATAAACCAATTAACCCCTTCAGTACCGGTGACGGCTTTTTCATTATAGTCTGCCAACTATTAGAGGATTTTATTCAGCTTAGGAAGGATGTCTAGCCGTTAAAAGATTACAGACTACCGGTATATCAGTTAAGGGGAGGTTTTTAGTGTGTTTCCTAGACTTCCATCAAGCTTGAAATTACACCCCCTTGACCCCCTTTCAAGATAAATTTGTACATTTTTCGGTAGAAAAATGTACTGGCCGAAGGCCGATTCCTCTTAAATTACAGGCTCGCTATCGCTCGCTAGGAAAAAATCGACACCTAAATGGGACGAAAAGTCTTAAAAGTGACATAAATGGGGTGAAATTTCTTAAAATCGCCTAACAAATGGGGCGAACGTCTTAAAACTTCAAAAGCAATGGGGCTAAACATGAGGGAGAAAGGGGTCCAGAAAAAAATCCCTCGAGTGGAAATCTGCCATTAAGCCTTTTAGCTACTACCGGTATACTAAATATCTATAGCCCATTGCCGAGAGTAGGATATATATTTATCTTTGGTATCCATTCCTTCCAGTTTCCCTTACAATCGGATTTGCTATCTCAACTAGAATGAAGTCTTGTCCACCTCGTTGGGATCGTAAGGTCTGTGTGGCCAGTGTCTCTCTCTTTCTCTTTTCCCCACCATTTATTTTTTCCCCTAAATTTCCCCCAAACCCAGTAAATCTTTCCCTAAACGGCCCGGTACCAGGTAATTTCCCCACACATTCTCGAGTTTCTCTTGGCCTTTTGGGGTGGGTGGGACAGTGAGGAGGTGGGAGGTGTGGGGGGGGGGGATGGGGGAGAAGGAAGGTAGGAGGGAGGTAAAAGGTTGGAGAAAGGATAGGGGAGTGGTGGTGGTGGTGGGGGGGGGGGGGAGGGAAGAAGGAAGGTGGAGGGAGGAAGGGAATGAACACAGTTGGGAAGAGGAGGAAAATCGGAGGGGGGGAGAGGGGAGGGTAGGAAAGGATAGGGGAGAGAGAGAGAGAGAGAGAGAGAGAGGAAAGAATACAGTAAGGGGAGAAAGGAACAGTAAGGGAGGAGGAGGAGGGAAGGAGTACAAGTGGGGGAGAGAGGAGGAGTGGAGAGTAGGAAGGGAGGGAAGGGGGGAAGAGAAAGGAGGATTGGGAGGAGAAGTAGAAGAGGGGAGAAGGAGGGGTGAGGGAGAGAGGGAGGCAAAGGAAGGAGTACAAGAGGGGAAGGGAAGAGGAGGAGTGAGGGAAGAGGAGGAGTGAGGGAAGAGGAGGAGTGAGGGAAGAGGAGGAGTGAGGGAAGAGGAGGAGTGAGGGAAGAGGAGGAGTGAGGGAAGAGGAGGAGTGAGGGAAGAGAAGGAGTGAGGGAAGAGAAGGAGTGAGGGAAGAGGAGGAGTGAGGGAAGAGGAGGAGTGAGGGAAGAGGAGGAGTGAGGGAGAGGAGGAGTGAGGGAAGAGGAGGAGTGAAGGAAGAGGAGGAGTGAGGGAAGAGGAGGAGTGAGGGAAGAGGAGGAGTGAGGGAAGAGAAGGAGTGAGGGAAGAGAAGGAGTGAGGGAAGAGGAGGAGTGAGGGAAG
This sequence comes from Paralithodes platypus, assembly GCA_032716605.1. NCBI lineage: Eukaryota > Metazoa > Arthropoda > Malacostraca > Decapoda > Lithodidae > Paralithodes > Paralithodes platypus. The sequence continues at coordinate 175,372 of CM064542.1, read as the reverse complement.
AGGAGGAGTGAGGGAAGAGAAGGAGTGAGGGAAGAGGAGGAGTGAGGGAAGAGGAGGAGTGAGGGAAGAGGAGAGTGAGGGAAGAGGAGGAGTGAGGGAAGAGAAGGAGTGAGGAAGAGAGGAGTGAGGGAAGAGGAGGAGGAGTGAGGGAAGAGGAGGAGTGAGGGAAGAGAAGGAGTGAGGGAAGAGGAGGAGTGAGGCAAGAGGAGGAGTGAGGGAAGAGGAGGAGTGAGGGAAGAGGAGGAGTGAGGGAAGAGGAGGAGTGAGGGAAGAGGAGGAGTGAGGGAAGAGGAGGAGTGAGGGAAGAGGAGGAGTGAGGGAAGAGGAGGAGTGAGGCAAGAGGAGGAGTGAGGGAAGAGGAGGAGTGAGGAAGAGGAGGAGTGAGGGAAGAGGAGGAGTGAGGCAAGAGGAGGAGGAGGAGAGAGGAGTGAGGGAAGAGGAGGAGTGAGGGAAGAGGAGGAGTGAGGCAAGAGGAGAGTGAGGGAAGAGGAGGAGTGAGGGAAGAGGAGGAGTGAGGGAAGAGGAGGTGAGGGAAGAGGAGGAGTGAGGGAAGAGGAGGAGGAGGCAAGAGGAGGAGTGAGGGAAGAGGAGAGTGAGGGAAGAGGAGGAGTGAGGAAGAGGAGGAGTGAGGGAAGAGGAGGGAGTGAGGGAGAGAGGAGTGAGGGAAGAGGAGGAGTGAGGGAAGAGGAGGAGTGAGGGAAGAGGAGGAGTGAGGGAAGAGGAGGAGTGAGGGAAGAGGAGGAGGGGGAAGAGGAGGAGTGAGGAAGAGAGAGGAGAGTGAGGGAAGAGGAGGGGGGAGGGAAGCGGAGGAGGGAGGGAGAGGGAAGAGGAGGAGGGAAGGAAAAGGAGGAGGGAGGGAAGAGGAGGAGTGAGGGAAGAGAAGAGGAGGAGTGAGGGAAGAGAAGGAGTGAGGGAAGAGGAGGAGTGAGGGAAGAGGAGGAGTGAGGGAAGAGGAGAGGAGTGAGGGAAGAGGAGGAGTGAGGGAAGAGGAGGAGTGAGGGAAGAGGAGGAGTGAGGGAAGAGGAGGAGTGAGGGAAGAGGAGGAGTTAGGGAAGAGGAAGTGAGGGAAGAGGAGGAGTAGAGGAGGAGTGAGGGAAGAGGAGGAGTGAGGGGGGAAGAGGAGGAGTGAGTGAAAGAGGAGGAGTGAGGGAAGAGGAGGAGTGAGGGAAGAGGAGGAGTGAGGGAAGAGGAGGAGTGAGGGAAGAGGAGGAGTGAGGGAAGAGGAGGAGTGAGGGAAGAGGAGGAGTGAGGGAAGAGAAGAGGAGGAGTGAGGGAAGAGAAGGAGTGAGGGAAGAGGAGGAGTGAGGGAAGAGGAGGAGTGAGGGAAGAGGAGGAGTGAGGGGAAAGAGGAGGAGTTAGGGAAGAGGAGGAGTGAGGGAAGAGAAGGAGTGAGGGAAGAGGAGGAGTGAGGGAAGAGGAGGAGTGAGGGAAGAGGAGGAGTGAGGGAAGAGAAGGAGTGAGGGAAGAGGAGGAGTGAGGGAAGAGGAGGAGTGAGGGAAGAGGAGGAGTGAGGGAAGAGAAGGAGTGAGGGAAGAGAAGGAGTGAGGGAAGAGGAGGAGTGAGGGAAGAGGAGGAGTGAGGGAAGAGGAGGAGTGAGGGAAGAGGAGGAGTGAGGGAAGAGGAGGAGTGAGGCAAGAGGAGGAGTGAGGGAAGAGGAGGAGTGAGGGAAGAGGAGGAGTGAGGGAAGAGGAGGAGTGAGGGAAGAGGAGGAGTGAGGGAAGAGGAGGAGTGAGGGAAGAGGAGGAGTGAGGGAAGAGGAGGAGTGAGGGAAGAGAAGAGGAGGAGTGAGGGAAGAGAAGGAGTGAGGGAAGAGGAGGAGTGAGGGAAGAGGAGGAGTGAGGGAAGAGGAGGAGTGAGGGAAGAGGAGGAGTGAGGGAAGAGGAGGAGTGAGGGAAGAGGAGGAGTGAGGGAAGAGGAGGAGTGAGGGAAGAGAAGGAGTGAGGGAAGAGGAGGAGTGAGGGAAGAGGAGGAGTGAGGGAAGAGGAGGAGTGAGGGAAGAGGAGGAGTGAGGGAGGAGTGAGGGAAGAGGAGGAGTGAGGCAAGAGGAGGAGTGAGGGAAGAGGAGGAGTGAGGGAAGAGGAGGAGTGAGGGAAGAGGAGGGGCGGCAATTCTCTCGTATATTTTGTAAGTTTTGTTAAGGAGAGTGCCGGGGGAATATCTTCTTTTATGAGAGAGAGAGAGAGAGAGAGAGAGAGAGATTACGAGATTACGAGATTACGAGTGTGAGCGGGGGAGAGAGAGAGAGAGAGAAATGTGGGGGGGGGGGGTATTAAACATTTGTAAACTCTATGGAAGGTGCTCCAGACAAAAATACTACAGGAGTGTTGTTTTATTTTTTATTTGTGTTGGTTTTCAGAATATAAGACGCTCGGCCCAATAGTTTGGCGAATTTAAGACCTTTCGCCCCGTTTCTTTGTTAATATTAAGACTTTTTGTGTCATTTACGTGTCGATTTTTTCCTGGCGAGTAATAGCGAGCCTGTAATTTAGGAGAAACCAGAAATGTTCTATCGAAAAATGTACAAATTTATCTTAGAGGGT